>JAZHYW010070275.1:0-266053 GCA_037355805.1 Ixodes ricinus
AAGGAAGTCGCACTTTTGAATCATGACGATCGGCAGTTGTGTTTGCTCTGCACAAGACCCAAATGGCGGCGCCCAAAACAATTTTGGGGAACGGAGTGCCGATGCTTTAAGCGCAGCTCTTTTAGTGACTCTAGGCATGAAGTGAACTCGGGTGTATTCTTTCCCTCTTCGTCTTTATCGTTTATTGATTTCAATTATATCGAATAATGAACAATTTATATCACGCTAAGCTTGTGTAATTATTTGTCTTAGATTTATTAACCTGACCAAGTACTTAAACCGTTCATTTATCGATAGTAAATCTTCAAATATATTTTCTAAATGTGAAGGTAAAACGACACGGAGATTGATGATGATACAGACGCCAACGCCGCCCTCGAAAATTTTTTGAACTTGGAAATCAACAGTTTTTTCTGCCATCCGCCAGGTAGCGCAACAAAACAACCAAACAGTTTTTAATTGTTTTTAAAGTTAGCTAAGCTCTACAACTATCAAGAAACCTAAGCAAGATCATTGGGAAAATCTAATACATCGCAATGTATATCTATTCCATACAATAAATGTTATTAGATGCCAATAAATCTGTTTGATGTCCAAAAAAGATGTGCGTCAAAAACAGGTAAGTTTGAAGGGCTCCCGGAGCGTTATGACTTTGAAAATGAAAAAAAGCCACCGTCCACCTCTTGGGCAACTATTGTAGTTCTAAGTGTCATAAAAGATTTTACCATACTTTAATTATTTACTCAGCGGCATTTGAATTACCATGACTCGAAGCGCAAAAAAGTGCTACGTTTGATATAGAATATCTAAACAAAAAATATTTACACAACATTAAATTTTTTTCTGCATATTACCAATTATAAGCACTACATCTGTAGCTAATTTCATTGCCCTAGCGCTTGTCATTAAAAACATATTTGTGCTGAAAAATGTCAATTTTAGGGCAATATTTGGAGAGCTGTAAAAAACAAAGTAGTGCAAATACCAAAAAAAGTATACCGTTACGTTCTGCTCCGACATCATCTTAACAAAACTGCTACATTGGAACCTCGTTATCTTTAATGACTCGTTCATAAAACATGAACCAGCGGAGCAAGTGAGGGTCCCCACCATCATATTCGCAACGCTTCAAATGCGCATGAACAGTATAAACCAATACATACATAATATCAAATGAAAGAGGATTGCATTGCCTTTCGAATGACATCAATCCCACAAAACAGTGTTTAAATGGAGATGAGTAATGACCTGCCAAAAAGTACCTAAACTGCCACTTTCAGTGGGACCGTGGCCTTAATCAAAAGTTATAAGTGATTTTCTGAAAAGTTCAATGGGAAAATAGAGCCAATCTTTGCCCGTCTTCGGTTTCTCGTGCCATAGAGCCCCATGTATTCGAAAACTCCGTCGGCCGCCATTTTCCCATTGAACTTTTCAGAAAATCACGTAACTTTTGAATAAGGTATCAGATCGGGCTGAAACTTTGGCATATGGTTGTGACCTCTAGCGCTACCTTTGGGCGGAGAATAAGCGTTCGGCGATGCCTAGTTTATTTTGCAATAAACAAAAAACGTGTAATTTTTTTTGTGACACCCTGTATTTGTACGGGAACAGGCAAAATATGGCGGAAATTTTTTAATTGATCACGAATACACTAAATGGCGCTATTATTTTTGTATACGGTCTATTGCGATGGCTCTGAGAATATGTGGAAGGGCTTGCAAAAATGCAGCGCGTGTATTTTACCGCAAGGCAATCTCGTCGAATGATAACACTAAAAATGTTTATGAGCATAAACAAATTGAGCTCTGACTTACCGAACGTAACCTTTCACGTGCTTACGTTCGTCATGATCAATGTCAAAGCGCAGACTGTTCTTGTTAGGCCTAGACATATTTTCAGCCTCGTCCTTTACCGAGCACCGTCCGTAGTAGAGTGCACCAATATTTTCTCCCAAGTGCCTTGCCAGAAAGCGGACGCACCAGAGTTCTAAGAGTGAGCCTACGGATCTTGCAGTGAGTCTGATGGAACCTGGTGGAACCTGGTGGAAGCTGAAGGATTGAGTGTGTGGAGACATTTCGAATCAGTTTTTCACATAGGGACACTCTCCCGTCTATGCGGATAGCACGATCAGGCTCGCTCTGCGACACCATTAATAACAACCGTGCCTAAATCACAATGCAGTGATGTACCGTTTAAGAGTGCGAGAACACTGGTTGTCTGCTATTCCTATTTTTGTTTATTTATTCAGTTAGGAATACTGCGGTTCTCCATCGAGGGCCATAGCAGAAGTGATGTACAGTGTTAAAAAAAAATGACGTTCACACCAGAGCGGCTTAAATGAACATAAAGAAAACGATACGTGCACGCAAATGCAGACTTGTGCCTATCTCAAATACTCTACTCGAGATACTGTATTTCAAATACATTTTGAAGTGTCTTGGTATCTTCCAAATACTTTTGATGAGAGTATTTGATACTCTATTTTAATTACATTTCTGAGTATCTGGTACTCATTATCTCAAATACATTTTTGACATTCCGCCATTTTCCGAGTTTTTCGGTATGAAGTGGCGCGGGCGTGGCACGAACAAACGTGAACATTCTTTCGAGCAACCAAATCCTGTTGCTAGCTCCGATTAGCTACGGTAACTTTGATTGAGCTCGTAAAAATATCTCTTTTTTCTTTTTTTTTTTTGCCGATTGTGACTCATATTTTAGCCCAAAGTTCGTACGATGAAGATTTTCCCCTCGCCTTCCCATAGGCGCCCTTTGTCTCCTAGAGTGTCCCCCAAAATATTCTCAAACAAAAGGGGTGGTTTTACGGAACTAAAGATTGCCACACTGAGGCGCAACGCAGACCGGGAAACGACCTGCCACAGCAATGCAGACTCGAGTGTCAAACAATTAACAAAGAGATAAAAAACAAAAAGTAAACACACGCACACACCAAAAACTTGTTTTGATTTTTGCTATTTTCACCCCGCTACGGCAAAACCTCAAGGTTTTCTGTTGCCTCTTTTCTTTTTGTCGTCAGTCCGTCACTTATTGCTCTCGCGAACACTGTCTGTAAGCGAACACTGATAAGCAGAGAACAGGACAGGAAACGAACTACGAGCTGGATGACCTCTCAAAATGTCAACAAAATGTCCCCAGCTTTGAGTGCCTTTCTGAACGCAGCCTACTTGAAGAGAAGAAGGTGCGACCACTGCCGTGGCTATTATGTGGGTTCTCTTTGTTATCCATTCACTCATATCCGTATCCAAAGTTCGTTTGTAGTGAACTCCCCATAAAGGGAATATGCATTGTAGTTAAACTACGCGTCGAAGGTGCGCCGCAGGAGTGATGACCCGTTCGTTCACCTCACACCTCGGTGTTTACCCAACACAAGGCCTGTGCACATGTCCACGGACCTTGTGGGCACGTTCATGCCATCTTTTTTAATGGAGCGCGGGGCACAGTGTCATGTAAAAATACTAGCCATTAGCGAAGTGACGTTAAGTGCCGGATCTCTCCCGAAAGCAGTCGTCAGAGGATGCTAGTTTGACCCACTTGGGCTTTTGTGCCGAGCTGGGCACCATGCATGCTGCATTGTTCATGCAGGCCGGAGTAGTAACAAAGGAGCCCCTCCTCTCCCTCACCGGAGAATACGACTTCCAGCCGAACGCTGACTCCGCGTTCGGTTATGAGCCGAGCGCTGAGTCATTGTTAACCGTTGTCCCCATTCGTGTAGTTCTAAAGTTAACCGCTTGGGGCGCCATCGTCTGATCTCCCCAATAGCTAAAGCGATTTCTTTCTTGTTGTCCCAGAAATGTTTTGTAACATGTATCAGTGAAATTGCCACGCGCGTTGCCAAGCGAGAGCGTGACGAATGGCTTTACACTTCCGAGCGCGACGGACGTGTTATCATGTGCTCTGTCGGAGCGGCAAAAACGGCCGTGTCAGGCCGTGGTACATCTGCTGTTTCTGGAAACTCGGAAGAATACAAGATCATCCTGCCCACTCTGCCTACTGGATACGTTGCCACCAACTCTGTTATTCTTCACTGCGATGTGAAGGGATCCTGGATCCATACCGGATCCAAGACTTTCGCGACAAACTGCGGCGGCTGGAAGTGCTGAAAGACCTGGCGTCGGCGGGGCCGCACCAAATGAATCACGTGTGGATGCTCTGACTGCACACGCTTCAAGCGAAGCAAAGGTTAGTGGATGCAAAAGAGCTGACCGTGAAAGGGGGACGTTGCCTCGTGCTGGACCCCGCCAACGTGGCGGTCAAACTCAAGCTGCATTGGGTGCCTTACGACGTACCGAACTGCCAAGTTAAGAAAGAGATGGAGCGGTATGGCAAGGTATCTGACGTAACCAGAGACTTCTTCCGGGAGAAGGGTTTCGAGGCTGTCGAGTCGAACACCCGGTCTGTACGCCTGACCCTCAAAGAAGGCTACACCGTCGACAGCCTCCCCCATGAAATCCGTCTGGAAGGATGCAAAGTCCTTGTCGTCGTACCAGGACGGGCCCCGCTGTGTCTTAGATGCAGGCGGAAGGGGCACATCCGACGAGACTGCCGCGTCCCGCGCTGTACGGACTGTCACCGGTACGGTCACGAGACGGACGACTGTGTGAAGACGTACGCTTCAATCGCCCGTGACAGCAAGTCGGAGGACAATTCCGACTACGTCATGGACGACGCTGAAGCCGAGGAAGCCGTGGGAGGGTCACCGCCCGCCGCCCTGACACGGACGGAACCAAGCGGAGCGTCGAAACCCAATGACGACGGGGACCCTGACGCTGCGACTCCATCGCAGGATCCTGAGGCGACGGTGCAAGTGCAAGTCATGGCCGGTGAGGGAACGAAGGAGCAGCTCGACCATCAGCAAGCATATCGTGAACGTGGAGCAGAGGCAACGACGGAGGGTCATCCTGGCCATGACAATAGCAACGGAGGAGCGGACGACTGCAAAGACGTCGACATGGACTCAAGTCTGACCGGGAAGCGACCGGCTGTTGCACCAGATCCAGCCGGCGGGACTGCTACTCACGTGACTGCACCCAAAAAGATTCGTGCAGCGAAACCGCGTTTTTCGACGGAAGACCGTCGCAAAGAAGACTCGCTGTGAGTTTCCACGATCACCCCGGTGTTTTAAGTCTCCGGATACAGCATGAGGCTCGTTTGGGTAGCGTTTCTTTCTATTCGTTTTAATTTTAATGCTCAACGACTCGGGCAGTTTTTTTTTTTAGCGAGTCCGTACGATTCGCGACTTTGAATGTACGTGGCTTTAACGCACGGAAGAAACAATACCAGCTGCAGCGACTACTGGCTGAAGAGAAAATTGATTTCCTAGCGCTCCAGGAGACAAAAATGGCCTCCGACGACGAAATAGAACAAGCGCTGCGGCCTTTCTTTAGCCGCTACGAGGTGTGCGTCAGTCACGCAAATGGGATGTCGGCAGGCTGTTTTTTGTTTTTGGCAAAGTCAGTGCCGCTGCGAGACTTGAATGTCGTCGTTGATGAGCTGGGGCGTTTTGTTTTGTGTGACTTCACTTTATTTAACCGTGACTGGCGAGTCATATGCATCTACACGCCCAACAGAGCGAACGAGAGAGTACTTTTCTTCCAGTTTCTCAGCTCGTAGTACATGCAGTGCGACAGAGTAGTGGTTCTTTTGGGAGACTTCAATTGCGTATGCAGCCGGGCTGATCGAAGTTCAGGGGTGTCGTACCGAGATAGCAGCGTAGAATTACTAACCGAAATGTTGCAAGAATACGAACTGGAAGACGTAGCGCGCTCGAGGGCCAATCGCGACACTCTCCGTTTTACTCATTTTCAAAAGTCATCTAACGCGCGTCTAGACCGAATCTACATGTCGGCCGAAGTAATCACCAATGTATCAAGCTACGCCGTGAAGCCTCTTTTTTTCACAGATCATTGTTTAGTCACTGTGACGCTGGGAAATAACAAGCAGCCTAAGAACAAATTTAGTTGGCACTTGTGGAAAATGAATAATCGGTTGCTAGACGACGCTGTTTTTGTTGAGAGCGTAATAGAAACGCTAAAGAAAATTGCCTCGGGAAGAGAATCATCCTTTCTTGAAAAATGGGAATATTTTAAAGAAGAGGTTAAACAAATGGCAATTGAAAGGTCTTCCTACTTAAAGTACGTGTCGAGAAAGAAGGAGAAGGAATTGCAAAAGTATTGGCATGAACTTTTCGAAAATGAAAATAAAAACCCGTGCACGAACGTGGCAGAAATAAAAGAAGTAAGAAGCCAGTTAGATAACTTACACCAAGAGCGTTATCGCGGTGCGATCGTGCGAGCTAGAGCAGATAAGTTTCTGTTAGGCGAGCAGCCCACTCGGCGTGCCCTGGCCGAAGAAAGGAAGTACGCACAAGATAAGGAAATAACAATGATTAGTCACAATGGTACTATAAGTGGTGACAAAACGTTTATAGAGAATGCCTTTCTTGAATATTATAAGCAATTATTTGGAGACTGCCAACAGCAGATTAACACAGACGGGATTGACAGCTTACTGCAAAGAACACCACAGCTTACAGATGATAAAAAAGAGTGGTTGGAGGAACCAATTACGCTCGGAGAAATAGAACGGGCAATAGAAGGTTTGCCGGCTCATAAAACGCCCGGACCTGACGGGATAAGTGCAGAATTTTATCAAAAGTTCAAAGACTTAGTAGCCCCTTTTTTCCTGGAAGTCATTCGCGAGGCGTATGAACTCAAAGCATTACCACCCACCTTTCTGAAAACATATACTGTGCTTATACCGAAAGGCACTGATGCGAATGCGGCAAGGCGCGTAAGCGAGTACCGACCGATCACTTTATGTAGCGTCGACTATAAAATTTTTGCACGGGTTTTAACTAATAGACTTCAGCAAGTCATATGTAATTTAGTAGGTGAACACCAAACATGTGGCATACGTGGAAGGTGTATCCAAACAAACATACATGTCGCGCGAACAATTTTAGACACTGTTAGCAACGAAGGAGGCCAAGTGGCGATGCTGCAGATAGACTTACAGAAGGCCTTTGATCGTGTCCGACACGAGGTGCTTTGGAAAGTGTTAGAACGCGCTAATGTAGGGGAGTTCTTTTGGAGGGAACACGCATGTCGTACACTGGGTGTGTTACACAATTAGTTATTAATAATTCTTTGAGCCCTAAAATACCTGTATCTTCCTCCGTTAGACAGGGGTGTCCCATGTCACCGTTGTTGTTTGCGTTGTACTTGGAGCCCTTTTGTCTGAGTGTTATTCAAAGTGAACAAGTGCACGGTTTTAGAATGGACTCAGTCGAGACAAAAGTGCTGTCTTACGCAGACGATATTGCCGTATTCTGTAGTGATAAAAGAAGCGTAGAAGAAGTTTTAAAACTGACACAGTCATTTTGCGCCACCACGGGTGCGGTGGTCAACCTCGATAAGTGTTCCGGTGTTTGGCACGGTACTTGGGCTACAACACCAGCTTTGTACGAAGGTATTCGATGGGAGTGCACCCCGAGCAAGTACCTAGGGGTCCCACTACAGCACCTGAGGAAAACAAAGCCTTACTGGGAAAATGTCGTCGAGGACATAAAGAAACGCACAGCCTCATGGCGTAACCGTGACCTGTCTATTTTTACGCGAGCAACCGTGTGTAACATCTTCCTGACCGCGAAGATTTGGTATGTCCTACAGGTGCTATGCTGCCCCCGAATCTATATCCAGAAGATGCACCGCGTGTTCGCACTGTTTATCTGGTTGTCGTCAAGCGAGCCGATGTGTCGGGATAATCTGTTTCGTCGTGTGGCCAAGGGAGGGGTTGGACTGTCGCATCTTTTTATTCGTCAAACTGTGTCACGTTTTCTTTTTCTGCGTGACCAGCGACACCCCCTTTTACGAACGATGTTTCAGACAAGGCTCAGGGACGCCCTACCGTCCTTTTTTGTCGCGTCAGACTCGGGGCCTCCAGCCAAACCTGTTGGGTTTATAAAGGAAGTTATAGAAGCCTTTTATTTTTTGGACGTAAGGTTTTCACGGGAATATTTATCAACAGTAACGCGCAAAAAGTTGACACGCGACCTCCTTGAGGTGCTTTTCCCTGCTCCGTTGTATAGACTTCCTTATGTTTCGTGTCCGGGACAGGATGTTCTTGCCCGTGTAAAGAAAATGTGCGTCCCGCCTTGTGTCAAAACCTTTTTCTTCCGCCTCCATAGCGAAACGTTGCCGGTGAAGGTATGGCTTGATAGGCGAGGCATTTACGTCCCATGGAGTGTAAATTGTCTACTTTGCAAACAACCTGAGACGATTGAACATGTTTTCTTGTACTGCTGGGATGCAGTGTTCTTCTGGGACGTCTTGCAACGGACTTTGAAAAAGGATTTACAGGTCAATCCTTTTTCAATTCGTTTCCTCCCGGTGGAGAAGCACGAAAGCGTACCCTATGATATGTTTATGGTATTAGGATTGCATAGCCTTTGGAAGTCACGTATGGCGGTGCGCCACGCAGAGCAGCATCCTAAGTCGGCCCGCCTGTTTTTTATCGAACTTGTTGTGCAAGTGAAGAGTGTTGTTGAACGTTTTGAAACCCCGCCAGACTGGGTTAACCTGTTAGAAGAGCTAACAGGATTGAAGGAATTTTAATGCTCCCAACGGCTCCAAGTCGGAGTACATGAGTTTTTAATATCTAATGTGTCACTTGTGCACAATAAAAACAAGAAAAAACTGTAACGTAGAAAAAAAGAAAAAAGCGAGGCGTGGTCTAATGGTTAGCGGGCTTGCCTTCCACGCGAAGGCCCGGGTTCGATTCCTGGGAGCGGACGCTTCTTTTAATTATTCTTTCAACTTGACATTCTCGTAAATTCGAGAACCTTGTTGCTTGATCGAGGTTACGAATGTTCTACGCGCCGAACCTTCTACGCCGAATGTTCCAGAAACCCACGCGGGTACATAAGGTGCTCCGCGTGGCGGTCCGGAGTCAGTCTCACCCCAGCGCTCGATTCTAGCTGTTTCGCCGACATCGACGCCTGCGACGCTCAGCCTTTGTCTATTATTGTTTTGGGCACAAGTTGGCCCCATTTACAACGTTTAGTTTCTTCAGTTATTCGCCGCCTTATCATTTGTCATTCGTGACAATAT
Organism: Ixodes ricinus; assembly: GCA_037355805.1. Lineage (NCBI taxonomy): Eukaryota > Metazoa > Arthropoda > Arachnida > Ixodida > Ixodidae > Ixodes > Ixodes ricinus. Next base: position 9,126 of record JAZHYW010070275.1, read on the forward strand.
CCTGCTTCTTATAGCTGGACTGCATAAAATAGCCCTACGGTACTTTTTTCTTCCGTTTTCTTGTTGTTGCATGCTAATAAACCATTCTTGTAACCCAGATTTGCGAAACTATAGTTGTAATTGTCACTGACGTCGATACAAATTACGCAATGCGGAAGTATCTTCAAAAGTAATTTAAGTACATTTCTAAGTATCTGCATTCTGCTCAAGATACTTTACAGTGAAACTAACTTGAGCAGTATTTTAGATACTTTCTGAAGGAGGTATTTAGTAACTTAACTTAAACACTTTTATAGAGTATTTTGTCCAACACTGCACAAATATGATATCGTTAACAAATAAATAAAATTAAAATCATATTATAGTCAACTAAAATTAAGTTAAAATTATACTGTATTAAATAAAATTAAAAAAACTAGGTTAAGTAAAAATTAAAAATATTCAAGATACAAAAAAAAACTGGCCGTGTTGATTATGCAATTTTAGTTTTTTTTTGTAGGTTAACTTTTCTCAGCCACCCTGCAAATACTATTATTGCTTTTGTAAACATAGTTTAACCCCCATAGTGAAACCCACAATTTTAGATTGTAAAATTAAATTTTCTCGTCCAAGTAGTCAGTACTAATAAACATATCACGAAAATATGCCCTTCTTAAAATATTTGAAGTGAAATCACGGTACTTCCTTTCAAAGCGTGCCATTCCAGTAACCTTTAGCAAAAGACCTTCCCTCTAAAATCAAACTTATCTGCAAAGAAAGAAAAGTGAATTGACACGTACGGTTAAGGTATTCATAAACCCGATTGCGTAGTAGAGCTAAAACCGGATATGACTCGACACTTTTCAAGCCTACTAGCGAGAACAGCAAGAGCGACAACAGCAACAAGAACCAACTAAGCGACACGTATACATGCCTTGCACGTGATGCCATATGGCACCGTAGCAGCCGCTATTGCTCCCAACCACTCATTTGCCTGTACCTTATGTAGCACATATTTTTACACCATCGAGTTTGTTCTTCTCGCACAAAGTTTGCCGTGAAGAAGAAATTGAATGGTGGCCAATGTATGCTGCAGGAGGTACGGGCACCGGAGCGTGGTCCGGATCAATGGCGGCAGCTGTGACGTCAATGCAAGCCATGTATACATACAAGCAAACATCAGCGTCGTACCATTCCCGAGCCGGTTTCCGTGGTTGGCCGGTCCCCCATCGTCTTCGGTCACCACTCGAAGCAAAGCACGCTTATCGCTGCGGCACGATCCTCTCCAGGATATTTTCGCCAAATGAGCCCAGTGTCGCCCTCTGGCGTGACCGCCGCTAACGAGAGCAATTAGAGACAGAGGAGCTCTTCGCAGTCTTCGCGCGTCATCAGTCCCATCACGGACCCCTCACTACACTCCGTTTCCCTACGATGGACCGCGGACAATGCGCCACGAGCAATCAAAAACCAATTCAGTGCCGGGTTAGTGTCACGTGATCATTGGCGGCCGCGCAGCCTTGCTCGGGGCGCGCATTCACGCTACACTTTCACGGCGCTGGATTGCCTGGGATCACTCGTAACGTGAGGATGCGGTGTGTTGCAAGGTTAAAGGGAGTGTGTACTCCGTTCACCGCGAAGCTGACAGGGCAGTGGAAGGTATACGTGCTGTTTGGACCAGCCATATACGTCTATCTTTCCCCACGTGATCAGGTTCCCGCCCGCGCCCACGCGCAAAAAGGGGTCGGGTGGGGAAAGGGAGACGCGGTTGGTCGAGTGGTCCGGACGGCGAGCACGCAGCTTGCGCCGCGCTTGTCAGCTATGGGAGTGAACGGAGCACATACACGCGATTACGTGCCCAACTCTGTGTTTGGCCTAGCATAGAGTGCACTTGTCGTCTGCCCTTTTGACGTTCATCCGCGAACACTCCAGCAGTGGCGCGAATAATGCGACCTTGGTTTTCCTGGATCGTAGAGGAAATAAATGTTCCTAATGATCGCTTTCCGGTCGCTATCTCGAGCCGCGGCTTCAGTGTTGATCGGTGAAAGGAAATTTGTCGAAGACCTATATATACGTTTCCTGAATGCGATCTATTCACTGATGCTGTCCACACTGAAGTATTCGCTCTGTGCGCGCTTCTGCGCGATCAATGAATGTGTCGTCGGCCTTTTGCTATGGGCTGACAAGGTAGATCTACAGCCACTAAATAATCTACCCTTTAGAGTAACGAAACTTACCCATCTTGGTGCTTAAAGTCATGGTTGCCAGTTATCTGAAGCTTTATCTGAAATCCCAGGAAACGGTTCTCCGTCCTCCACAAATGCTTATACAGTTCGCGACAGAGCGAAGCAAAATGAGCTTCCTAACACCAAATTTAATGCCGAGGAAGTCGCACTTTTGAATCATGACGATCGGGAGTTGCGTCTGTTCTGTACTAAGCACCAAGATAGCGGCGCTCACAACAATATCGGCGAACAGATTGCCCACATACTCTAAGCGTAGCTCATTTAGTGGCTCTGGGTGGGTCCTATGGAAACTTCCGCTGGTAGATTTCTCGAAGGTTACGTATGGTGGGGTTAGGGGTAGGTGTACCGAACGCTCCGCATTCTTGGGTAGTTTCACGTGCCGCCGCTTCATGACAAAAAAGTGGCGCTGTAGCCAGGATACCGGTAGTGGTTAACGCTCATCCGATGTCTGTATTCGGGCAACACGGTGAAATCGAAGCTAAATGGTGCCAAATCAGAAGAAGTGACGGTGCACAAGGGGTCTCCGACAAGGCTGTCCGCTTTCACCGCTCTTGTACATCCTCTATGTGTCGGGACTGGAGAGGCGCCTGGTTCAGTGTGGAATCGGGTCCTCATTGGTGCATTTAGAGGAAGGCGAGGAGGTAAATTGGGTACTGCCGGGTCTTGCATTTGTGGACGACATTGTACTGATAGCGGAAACCGCAGAAGACTTACAGAAACTGTTATACATTTGCGATGAGGAAGCGGATGCGCGAGGCCTTCGCTTTAACAACAAAAAGACGGCGTTGATGCAGCTGGTTGGACCTCAAGAGCCTAATTTAGGTAACTGCGTGCTGAATGGCGGAAATATCCCCGAGCAAGACACTTACAGGTACCTCGGTATTACACTCACCAATAAGCAAGAATACTTGGCCGAGCACCATCCACATCTTCGACAGGCAGCTACACGAGGCACCAACGTTCGTCGCAAATGAAACTTATGGAGCTGCAACCGGTTTGTTGTTACACGAGAACTCTGGAAAGCGGCCATAGTACCTGGACTGACTTGCCAACGCCGTTATCTGCGTACCCGGAGATGTGCGGGAGATCTTGGAGCGCCGTCAGCGAGACGTCGGGAGGCAGGCCGTAGGATGCCATGGTATGGTGGCCAACGAGGCTGTCCAAGGAGACCTCGGGTGGTCATCCTTCGATGTCAGAGAAGCGACGAGCAAGATCGGCTACAACGGGCGGCTGTGATTCATGGACCGAAGTCGGTGGGCAAAGCGACTCTTCGTATATCATCCACCTTACAAGTATACAAACAAGATGAAGAAAGCGGCTATATCAACTGGAAAAAAAATTGGTTTCTTCACAGTACCCGTGAGTGCCAATACAGACACAAAGTGAGAAACGGAGGTGCGGAAGAGAGTGCGTGAGGAGGAGGCCCTACAGTGGGCGGAGGCGGCCAAAAGCAAGTTAACGCTGCGGGTGTACAACCTCATCAAAAATACAATGTCAGCGGAGGCTCAGTTATACGATAACAGTTTGGGCAGCCACTTGCTTTTTGAGGCACGTGCAGGAGGGCTGTGGACGATAGTGTACCAACAGAAATATAATCGGACGGTGGAAACAACAACATGCCGGGCTTGTGGAGAAGAGGATGAAACCATCGAACACATCGTCCTCTCATACACAAGCCTGCAACCAAGGCATCCGGTGCAATGATATCACGCTCCTGAAAACGTATAGACACCTGGCCAGGCCCTTCCACAAGCCCAGTTGCTGGCGGAAGCTCTCGGATTCCGATCACCTGCGACGGGGTCAGTGCTGAACGCGTGTCTAGACAAAGGTGCTGATGCTATCCCTCAAAGTGAGGTTGAAACGTGCGCCGCAGCGTCCACGAAGCCGTTTGGACGGAGCTGGGAGGTAACCGAAAGAAAGAAGAGGAGACTGGAGGACTGGTGGCGAAGGACAAAAGCAAAGTGAACGCGAAGGACAAGGAGAAAGAGAAACAAATAAGTGCTTTTTTTCGTTTAATATTGTTTTTGACTAGGTACGAACGTGGTTCGGAACCGCCCGATTCAAAGGAAACAGCTGCAGAATCATCATCATCATCATCATCATCATCACCATCATCATCGGTAGATACCGTTGCATTTATGCTTGAAGGGGCGTGGCGTGAAGCGTCTGAAGGGTTGTAAGCGAGCGCGTGGGGCAGCGCGCGAGGCATAAGAGCGCCTCGTACTCCGCGTGCTCATGCAGGACGCACTTCTACGCGTGGTTCCGTTGTGCGCCGCGCGATGGCACTAGGCGCAGGGCACCGGTAAAGCCCCTTGATAAAGGCCTTTTTCACAAGTACCGCCAACCATTGTTGTGGAAACGCGCGAGACACGTGCCGCGACCGCGTGCTCCGCCGCCATTCGCTTCCAAGGGCCGCTCATTTCAGTGCTACGCCGCCATTTGCTTCAAGGGCCGCTCGAGACACGGGCCTCGTGCGCTCGCGCATTTGACGCTACTTGCAAGACACGTAAACACATCGAGGGGCTTTAGGTACCGGTAGGGTGCCTACATGTCTGTCTGTCTCAGGGTGAAGACATCCATTGTTGCACTGAATCTGCCCGCGCGTGACGCTCTCGCGCACTCGGTGCGTGACTTGGGCGCTAAAATGGCGTCTATGCATTAGCCAAAGCTGTGCGCTCGAGCTGAGGGACACCGTATTGCGCGCACTTCAAAATGTATAAAAAAACGATTGGGCGTGAAAATGGCTGAGATGTCACCACTCAAGCAAAAGCGCGCGTGTGTATGAAGGCACTCTAGGTACCGGTAAAGCCCCTTTAGGTACCGGTAGAGCTACGAAAGCCAGAGTTGCGCGTCTGTTTTCCACGTGCCGCCGCGCCGCTATTCGCCCAGATCCGATCACGTGAGGAGCCGGATCAAGTGCCGTGCAGGAAAGTAGACGTTGCACGCGCCCCGCCGTACGTTCTCCTGCTTTTGTGTGTGTAAGCGTTGTAAAATTCCCTGCTTTCGAGCGCGCCGCGCGCCTCAACGCGCGGCGCCGCTATTTGCCGAATTCAGTCACGTGAAGAGCAGGATCAACATGCTGTGCAGGAAAGACGGCGCTCCGGGGATGAACGCGCAACTCTGGCTCCCGTAGGGAGCCTATACAGGAACTCTATATAGGTACCGGTGCCATCGGCGTCATGAACAACATGGCATGCTATCGATTTTCTGTTCGGCACACCTCCCCTAATTACAGCCACCTTAGTTACGGCGCGATTTTTTTCTTGGAATCTTTATGCACGTGCAAACGCGAGCCACAGCGTTTGCTGCTCTAAACGCGCGAGCACGGAGCGGGTTTAGATCGCTCTAAATCCACGAGCGGAATGTGATACGAAACAATCATCCATTTGACTTTTCTATGTTGAGAATGATGATTGTTTGTACAGAAAGCTCGTATTGATTTTCTAAACAAACACGTTACACACACACACACACACACACAAAAAAGTCCTAGGAAAAAAAAAGAAAAAAAGAAGAATGGTACGTGTTTGTTTAGTAAGCGGTCAGTTTGCCTCCTGATGTACAGCGACACCGGTAATATCCTGGTTGCGAACGCAAATCTTTCGATTAATGACATAACTAGAGTTGCGTGTTTCGAAGTTTATTTTTCGTCAGACTCGGAGGGTGTTTTTCGGAGTTTATTTTTTGCCAAAAATTCGGAGTTTGTCGGAGTTTATTTTTGTTTGATTCCCAATTCTCCGAAATTCAGATCTTAATTTCGCAATGTTTCTTATAAAAAAACGAAAAAAAACGCTATTGTATGAATTAATATTTTCTTCAGTTGTATTTGGCGTTGGTGGCATTACCACTGACAATACCAATTTGTCATACCAAACGTTGCGCATAAGTGTTCCTTCGATAAATGTCGATACCTTAAAATCAATGAACTCCTGGAGGTAGTAGCTGGAAGCTACTACCTCCACTCTACCTGCGCGGCCGCGCGAGGTAGAGTGGTAAAGGATGGAATAGAGCAAGTTTTAACTGTGCCTCTTCCCCACGTTATGCAATCTCTGTGGTCCATAGCTTTCGCTGTTACAAAAACACAACCTTTCCTTCCTCTAAAGCACAAAGAGTATGACCCAAACTGGAAACACAAACAGTGACGTTTGTCGTAACCGGAAAGTACAATGACCTGTCGTCCTGACCGAAATTTGAAACAAAATTGTGGTGGCATTTTCCCAAACAATTACAGTGAAACCCGTTTAGAACGAACCCACGTACAGCGAATTATTGTCGACATCGAACTCACGGAAAATTTAAATCAAAATGCATGTAAAAAGTACCTTTTATAACGAACAACATATTGGCTATATCGAACTTTTCCCCCTGGAAAGGCTTCCGAAAACGCGCAAACCGACGTCTTTCAGCTTGTTCCTTTTGGAGGGGCCCCCCTCCAAAAAGAAAAAGTGGGAAAAGAAAACAATTTTAAAAGCTCAAGTTGCGAACAAAATTGGGCGAAGAGAAGCGATTCAGAAGGGGAGAAAGCTAAAAAAATAACCTCTGCACGCACGCACACACAAAAAAATAGTTTCATCCCAAAACGGTTGCTTATGAAGAGAAGCGATTCAGAAGAGGAGATAAGCTAAAAACAAAAACTCTGCACGCATGCAAAAAAAAACGAAAAAAAACATTGCAGCGCTTAGTTACAAAGCGGAAACGAAGAGATGAGAAAGAAAGAGAAGCTCTCGCCTTACAACGAACGCATCGTGGAAGTTCGTTGTAAATGGTTTTTGCTATATCGAATTACTTGCTATATCGAACTGATCGTAGCGTTTGCTGCTGTTCGTTATAAACGGGTTCGACTGGTAAAAATACTGTTGTGCGTGTGTGTGTGGGGGGGGGGGAATTGGCACATCAAAATTCGGAGTTTATCGAATAAATCCGAATTGACCAAAATTTTACCGGCAGGTGCTTTCCGGAGTTTTTCCAATTTATCCGAAAACACGGATCCCTGGACATAACTCGAACATCGGGGCGGAGTCTCAAACTCGAAAGACTCGTGCTTGAGGCTTCACCTCAAGTTTCGTTTTCACTCACGCGGCCAACCCAAATCTGTCGATCCTCCTAACGGCGATGACTCGGCTACGCAGTTGTTGCCACTAATCTTTATGACAATTTGCTGGATCGCGCTTCCCCGCTCCACGAATGCGGTCACCGGAAGTTCCGAGTCGGCCGTCTTGAGCCTGTGTAAATCTGCTGGGTGAAGCGTATCACAGGCTGGACGGCTGCGTGCTGAAATACACGTTTTAGAGCGCAGCTCTTAGGCGCCCGTTTCCAGCTTGAGCGGCGTCGCCGTCGGCGTCGCCATCGGCGTCGGCGTCGCCGTCGGCGTAACCGCGCGGTGCATCATGGGAAATATCCCATAATGCACCGCGCGGAAAGGAGGAGGGAGGAGGAGGGAGAGGAGGAGGGGGAGGAGGAAGGAGGAGGGGAATGAGGAGGAGTGGGAGGGAGGAGGAGGAAGCTGAGGAGGAAGGAGGGGGGAGGAGGGGAGGAGGAAGGAGGAGGGAAGGAGGAGGGAGGGAGGAGGAAGGGGAGGAGGAAGGGGAGGGGAAGGAAGGGGAGGATGAAGGAGGAGCGCAGGAGATGGAGGAGGAAGAGGGGGAGGAGGTGGAGGAGGGGAGGATAAAGGAGGAGGGGGAGGACGAGGGGGAAAAGGAATGGGAGGAGGAAGGAGGAGGGGGAGAAAAAAGGAGGAAGGGGAGGAGGGAGGAGGAGGATGGGAGGAGGGAGGAGGAGTATTTGGTAGGATGAAGAGTTGAGGAGGAGGGAGGAGGAGTTTACCCTCCCCTCAGTACCCTTCCCTCCTCCTCCTCAAGAGCTGCGCTCTAGTTCGGCGTTACAGGGAGTTGTAAACGGCTTTCATTTTTTGCTCGTTCGCTGTCATTCGCCAAAGAAGACTTCGAAAATCCCGTGTGAACGGTCGTATACTGCTCTGAGAACCGGTAGAAATATTTTCAAAAGCGCAGCACTGGAGAAAAAAGACACAACTATACTCTGTTTCACCTTGTGTTGTACCGCAGGAAAGGCTACAAGCGCGAGCTCCTTGCTCTAGGGCACATCTCGGCGGCACAAGCTCTCGTGGACCAAGGACAGCTGCTAACGCCATGAGCTCGAGCTTCTAGCCTTCGTTGCGGTACAACATAAGGTGAAACGGAGTATAGTCGAACGCAAATCGCGATCAGGCGGCGCGTGATTAAAGGACATGCCTTGGCACGCCGAAGTGCTGCGTCAGTGTGCCTTCGCACGCTTAAATAGTGATCGAGAATCGCCGCCGTGTGGGTATGTTAACCCTTCGGGAAAGGTCTGAAGCTCTGTCGCGCGTACATCTCTTTGTTGCACGAGCGGATCGAACGGATCGCCGTATTTTTTGGAAAAGAAGTGCGCGTATGAACACGGCTGACGAGGCCGACGAGACAAGGCACGTCACGATCCTCATTTCCTCTCCTCCTCGCTACGTCCCGTCGAGCTGGTGAAATGAAGCGAGAAGGAGAGAAGCGAAGCCGCTACCCCTCATTCTCAAATTTTCCCGGAGGACAATGACGTCAAAGACCTCGCATGATCGCGCCCTTGTTTTCCAGATGCCCAGCCATTCGTTTCATATATCGATGTATGAGTGATGTTTTGGAGTTCGTAGCGTCCCGTTCAATGCTCGTGCTGCCTTATTTTGCGCAATTCAAATTTTGGTTCACTATCCCTTTAGGGCGTAACCGTGCTAATTTTGCAAGAAAATTGACGCCACGTGACCTCAACACCAATTCAATTCCCCTCTTAATTTAGCGGGGAAAATAACGTCACATGACTTGGTGTCACGTCACCTATGAACAAATTCAGTTTCTCCGCTAGATTTAGCGCGAAAATTGACGACACGTGACCTCAACAGCAATTTAATTCCGCGCTAAATTTAACGGGGAATAAAATTACTGTTGTGGTCAAGTGGCGTAAAGTTTTCGGTTAGATGTAGCGGGGAAACTGTGGAAGGAGGGGAGGAAACGCAGGAGGGGGATTGGAGTGTGGGGAGGAGGAGGAGGAGGGGGAGGAAGAGGAGAGGTATACCCTCCCCTCTGTACCCTCCCCTCCTCCTCTTCAAGAGGTGCGCTCTAATATCGCGTTACAGGAATTTGTAAATGTCTTTTTCAACTTCAACATTTGGAAACATAAATCTGTTTACGCTACTGCAAAGAAAAAAAACGCGGTCTTGTTGCAAACTCATGACCCGTGTTGATCAGCTATCAAGGGTTGTGCACCGAGCACGAACAGCCACTGAATGCTCGGCTCAGCTGTGCGCATGTGCAACTGGCGACACCAGATAAACCGCTTCTCCTGGCAGATGGCGCCACAGGTACTCGAGCCCATGTGCTCCGCTGGTCCATTTCGTTTCGTTGAGCACTGCACTTTCTTTTGGGGAAATTACATTGGAATACGCCGAGGGTTCCCAGATTGTTTGGCTAAGGGGACAAACTGAGTATCAATCGTTGTCTCAAAAGCCGGGAAAAAATGTGGAGTAAAAAAAAAACGAAAAAGAAACGAAATATATAGTTAAACATGATGGTTGAGACCAAAGACTGTGGTTGGAAAACGAAACAACTCAGAAGAAAAGGGCAAAAAGTGGACCGGCAGATATAGTTATGTTTCTTTTTGATATCTTCGTGAGCGAGTTTGGTGCGCGTCTCGGTACCGCCGTTTTGTAACGCGTGTATTTTTTTTTCGCCGGTAGTAGCGGGCCCGTTAGGAGCGGGCCGCGGACAGGGGCTTTGACTTGGGCACTCGGGAGGAAGTAGGCGAGATGGCCGACCGCCGCGATTGGCCAGCGCCACGGTTGCACTTGGCGTTGGACAATCGTGGTTGTCGACTATCTCGCCAGATTTCTCGCCGAAAGTCATTCATAGAGTCCCAGGGCATCAAAGGACCTCAGTCAGCCACTAGCCGGTCGGGAGGCCTCAGCGGGCCAGATCTGGCGAGCGGGCTGGGGTTTGGAAACCCATAGGCTACGCTCACGGTGGGGTACGTAACGCCGTGCGAAAATTCCTTACAGCACCCCGACGATTACTTTGTTAATCCTTCCCGAACTCACTGCATGATTACCACCAGCCTGGACATTCAGAATTAACAAAAAATAACGCATGATTGAACCATTTAGATCCTTGGCCAATCACCTTTTCGGGTAAGCGCCAAATAAACGTTCGGAACAACAACAACAACAACAAGAATCAGTTGAAATAAAAGAAACCTAGTCACGCAATAAAAAAGAATCAACAAATCGAACGGCAAGACGTTAGAAGAAGACAAAGCAGATTTGTCAAAATCCATGGCAGAACTAGCAGAGCTATGACAGATGTTCAAATACTGCTGAAGGAGGCTCGCGACCAGGGACTCAGAGGCGCCCAAGCGGAGCTCATCGAAGGAAACCTGAGCAAAGCGGTCACTCTGTACACCATTGCCGGAGGCTCCTACCTGGAAGCTCTACGCAGCGTGAGGCTCAGGTGCACCGAGTGCATGACACGACTTCGCGAGCTCAAGAACTACGCTTGTTCGTCATCAAGGGGCACACAAAAGACGGTAATCAAACCGGAGGACTCTGATTCGGGATCGGACGACGAGGACGAAGAACAGGATAACGGAGCTGGGATTGACCGCGAGATCGTGTGCCATCTGGAAGGCGTCCTTGTTCTGGGCAGGTCGTCTTACCGACCTTGCAGCGACAAGGGCATCGTGGGACTAGTCCCCAAGGTCCTTCGACTCGCCGGCCTGGGCGCCAAGAGGCACCGCTCTCTCTCGCCAGAACGAAAACCGCTACGTAAGGTTCTCTTGTACGGACCATCAGCGACTGGGAAGACCTGCCTCCCCAGTACTCTAGTGTCACGCAGCATCAACGCTACCGTGTACTACGTGTCGACGCCCGTGCTGCTGAATCGATGCCGACTCCGCGGTGACGTGGTCCTAGTGCAGGCACTCTTTGAGGACGCCCTCCGGCACTGCCCGTCGGTGTTGTGCTTCGATGACCTGGACACCCTGTGCAGCTCACCGAAGTCTCCCAGAGACCAGGACCGGCTGCGGGCGCTCAAGAGCACCTGGCTTAACCGCGTCTCCCACGTGGTCGTCAAGAACGACGTTCTTATTTTGGGCGTCACCAACAACCCGTGGCTGCTGGACGACGACATCAGGTCTCAGTTCGAGCGCATCCTGTTCGTGCCACTCCCGCTCGAGGGTGACAGGCTGCGTCTGCTCAAGCGCATGGTGCGCAGTCCAGCCCTCACCGAAGAGGACTACAAGCTGCTGGCCAAGCGCACGGAAGGGTTCACGAGCACATTCCTTGCCATGTTGGCCGTAGACGCTCTGAGGAACGCCCGCGCAGTGTGCGAGCACGTGTGCGATCGAGCCCCGGACCCCGACTTCGGAAGTGTGAAGGTGACCCTGAGCGACGTGCTCAATTCCATGGACAAAGTGGAACTGCCAGACTCCATGAGCCGCCGAAGCAGCATAACTTCCAAGACCGAGTCGACGATTACGCGTTCGGTATCTTAAGAAAAAAAAAGAAAAAAAAGTGCTTTTCAAGAGGGCTGCGTGCGCCGCGATAGGCTCTTTAATGTTTCCACATCTGTGGGTTGTTCTTTGGGGTTATTATTACTCGGCCGTAACCTTGTTTGGATTGTTATTTTCGCGTTAACGAGTAGACCAATAATTGAACAATCTACTAGAAGCACCTGCTTCTGCATACGAGTATTGAGCACAGCCGTGTAGCGCTGTGTGAGTTTTCTCTGTCCTTCAGCACAAAGGACGCTGCTTGCAAGGGTGTACAATAGAGACTCCCTGGTCCTTTTTTAGATTTACTTAAATCAGATATAATCACCCATTAACAAGTAACAATTAAAAAAATATTGCGTGCCACCTTAGATTTAGTATACCAAAATATTCGGCCTTTGGGTGCAAGGATGGAAAATGGTTTGAAAACGGGCTTCGCGGTGCATGGTCTGGCTTGATACACGTGTGACGTAAAGCAAGTGCTTGAAGTTTGTTTGCACAGTTTGTGTCAATATAGTTAAGTATAATCAAGAAAAACTCGCCAGAAGTCTACACCATCGACGTTTCTGTGACAAAATGCACGTCGTAGATTTTGCAGTGCACGTTCTGCTGAGCCTGCCTGACTTCTTTCTCCTCACTTCAACAACAACAAAAAAAACAACCATAAAATTACCTTTACCACACACACACACAAAAAAAGGAAAAAAACAACAACATTTTGTGCAGCTAGTAAACGCGACGCAGTGCGTTGGAGCTTGACAACAAAGCGACCCGTGGCACAGACAGCGCCCTGTCTGTGTCTACCTTATTCCGGTCCGTCGTTTTTTGCACTGTTTTTATCTTGTGACCCATGACAGTTCCCAGCTCTGGGAATGGCTGGCACGCCGATTTGCTTTCCAACCAAAGAGGGGCGCTATACCAATCCGCTATTTTCGCGCAAGCGCATATATATATATATATATATATATATATATATATATATATATATATATATATATATATATATATATATATATATATATATATATATATATATATATATATTCTTTTTTTTTTTTTTAAATTGGCGTTTATTGGGCATTTTTTATTCCCGAAGTGTAAAATTTTTTGTAAACCCGGTAGAAGTGAAATGAGTAAGGATCAAAGTTAAAGGGAAACGAAGCGGTTCTGTATTTGAGGAGTAACACTTAAACTGTCTTCATTTGGCCTCCAGGATCAGAAAAATCTAGATTACTTTTCAATTTGGTGCACGGAAGCGGCAGAATATTGTTTTCAAAGTACCGCTGAACCCCTAGCTCCTTCTCGGAGTCTGACGTCATATTAGGAGTTTTTGAAATCTCCGCTGTCGCGCATTTTCAGCGCTTATCAAACCTGTGCTCCACACTCTTGCTATTTTTTGAAAGGTCAGAAAACGACGTAACCTCTGATATCAGTGCAGGGGAATATACCTGGCAAGCTGGCTATTGTACGCGCTGCCCATACGAGCGATATACGCGCTTGACGGCCGAAAGATCCTAAGTGTTTTTGATCGGTTCTATTTTAAGTGTTCGTGCCTATGGTGCGTGATTTACTCGCTTTCCGAAGCGACAAATATGCGCGTGCTGGGCTGAGGAGTTGGAAATGTTGAAATGGTGTATACTCCGTTCACACATAAAAGTGTCATGAAACGATATTGGGTTGGAATGGTTATGACCTTACAGAGGCGTACTGGTCCTAGTTTGGCCCAAGTACACTCGCACGGACCGCCAATAATTCAGAAGCTTCCTGGTTGCGGTGACATTGCGAGGATAAAAGGAATCAATTTCTTTCAATCTTGCCTTCGCAGAGCTTGATGACGGAATTGTGGGATCGAAACCACCCGCCTGACGACACTCGAGTGCTGCTCATGGATTGGGCCCGAGAACTGCGTGAGCACTCGACTTCGGCGCACAACGATCAATGCCTAGGCGGACACTCGGGTAGTGGCTCGTGTCCAACTACCGTGGTGATGAAAATAGCCGAACTCTAACAATGCATAAAGCTCAACACGCGTTTCCTAAAAAAGAGTTGTGTGTATGTTTAGACAGCCTGCACTTAGCCTGACTCAACAGACGACTTGTCTCTCAATTAACAATTTGAATCGACAATTGAACAATTTAACGATCTGGATAAGAAATATAAATTGACAAATTAACAATTTAACAATCTGGATGAGAAATTTAGCCAGTGGGATACAACCGCTAGCTTGGGTTCTTTAACGTGCACCACGCCGTAGTGATGCACGATCGCACGCCGGCGATCTGGATGAGCATCGCAGTACGACGACACTCATCCAGATCGAAACGGGCAGTGGTGGGGATTGAACTTATGATCCGTGGGTGCTGCAGCGCGCGCTTTCGCTCCACGCGCTCCAAGCTGGTGTGCCCACTCGGCCACCGATCCTTTTCTTTTTAAATTTAAAATTGATATTTATGTACATGTTTAAAAAATTCGTTCACACTTCCTCATGCAATCAAAGTGCAGAAAAACCACAAAAGAGCATAACACAGTGTGCAGAGTGCAAAGCAGGGCTGGGCAGTATCGCGATACAAATGTATCGCGATAGTATCTTAGAGATACTTTCGAGTATCTGCATCTTTGTATCGAGATACATTTGTAAAATGTATGTGTATCTCAGTAGTGAATTACACTTACAATGTATCGCTTGTATCGCGATACTTTGCCTGACTTAGGAATCTCCTTACATTTGTTGCCCTAAATTTAAAGGATAACATCTGTTTGGTGCAACTTGCTTCGAAATTTATATGAACCTGCCCTATAACACGATATATCTCAGTCACCAACAACAAAAACAAATGTGGTTTAAAGAAGGTTACTTGCAAGAATAACAAAAACAGCTTCTCTCACAAAGCCCTCCACTCTTTCCAATTTAGCAGAGAGAACGCTGTAAAGGAGTTGAGTGAAGAAAGAGTACGGCCCTGTTGTCCATTCTCCCTACACTATGGGTGACTCAGACGCTTATATTATGACTGTTTGAGATGCGCCCTCATGGCAAAACAGGGTTTATTTCGGGCAGACGCCTTTGGTCAAGCATGGTATGCAGTCTTTACCGTTCTATAACTATGTAGTTCAACGGGGGTGACATGTTTTTTCAGCGGGATTTAATGATAGACAAAGAGTTCGAGGTAATGGGCAGTGCATAAAATGGCACAAACAGAGGAGCACAAGCATACATTACCTTTCGCATTCGCTACAAACTGCACCCTCCCCACGTAGCACCGTTCGGGAACAAATGTATTTCTATGAGTATCTGTACCTGTATTCGGGAATACTTTTTCGCCGTTATTGCGGAAGTATCGCCGGGATATCCCGTTGCATAAAAGACAAATGTATCTCAATATCTGTATTTTGGCATTAAGACACATGAATCTCAGTATTTGGATTCCCGAATACTTTATGGGGTGTCTCTGCCCAGCCCTGGTGCATAAGTAACACAAAGTGACACAACAGTTCACGTGTCTAATTTGCAGTTCAGAGGACGCAAATGCAGAGGCGGTATTACCCCTGGAGACCGCCGCAAGGCAAATGGCGTGCCTCGCTTGGTGACGGCAGAGAACCCGCGCACTCCGAGCCGAACCTTCAGTGTTTCCCAACACTCAAGCCCCTCCTGCTCTGTATAGTCGTTATCAGCGAGCTGGCATACACAAAACTATCCAAAAAATGCCTCCACGCAGGTTTCCCTCCTTCGACAACATTAAGGTGATCCGTTCTTGACCTCCACAACGCGTGCAAACCAAGGATGGTCAGAACCACAAAGGCTCGACTATCTCTTCCTGCCCCACACTCAAGAAACATTGCAATTCGCCACGACACATACAGATCAACTTCTAGCGCCGCCCAAAGCTGTGCCCAAAAAAGTTCAGCATTTGTGCAGAATAGGATAACCCTTTACGCGTTTTCTACTTTGCCGGCCCCAGCCCAGCGTGCGGCTTTGATTAACGCTGGCGGTATAGGATAGGCACCAGGCCACGTGGCCGCTTGTACTGGCTCCGAGTTGAGGAGATGAACAATGCTCATATTTCCCGAATTTATTGGCCGACTGCCAATGCTTAGAAACATAAAGTAAGGCAAGTTTATTCGGTTATTAACGTTAGGGAGTGATTCTGAGTAGTGGTTAGCGAAAGTAGAACAATCGTTCCATGGCCCCTTTAGGCTGAGACTGCAGCTAAAGTACGAGCGCGAGCTAGCCTGCGCTTCTGACTTTCAGACACGTGTTTCTAGCGCGAGCGCTCGTCCTGCGGAAGAGCGCTTCAAAGCAGCGACCTCGAGCTCTCGTGCTTGTGGCATTGACTTCAGTCTCTGCTTAAAGGCGAATAGAGTATAGTATTACGTAACGACTGGTCGGAGGTTTTTCGTGTTCTCTCGCGTTTACTTACATCGTCGAAGAAAACGAACTTGATATTCAAATTCACGGGATAAAATACTATAAAATTCACCTGTACATCATTTTTTTTAGGTTTTCGGGAACATCTTCCGTTTCTCTTTAAATATGAGCACGTTGGCTGCAATTACCACGTTACTGAAACTACAAACAAAACTACAGTAACGTGTCGGTTTATACGTCCTTGTGTTCATCTTTCAGCAACGTCCAGCTTTTTGTTGTAGTCCATTGGCCCCTTCACGCTAGATACATGCTTTAAGAACGGCATATGCGGCATAATAGTCCTTCACCAAAATTTATAACGCTTATTTATAACGCTATTTGGTTGCACTATTTCTTCACTGGGTGTGGTGCCGCCGGTGCCGAGAAGCGCTCCGATTGCAAACCGAAACCTAAAAACCCGTCGAAATTGTGCGGTATTTCCGAAAGCCGCGGAATACCGATAGTGTCTTCTATCGTTCTGCAATTTGTTGATTTAGTGTATTTCGATGATGCTCAGCAATATTCTAATTGAAACCCTGCCCTTAAACTCAATATTTAAAAAATAATTACGCGAAAATAATTAACAGTTTGATTATCCCGAAATTAATTAATTATATATATATATATATATATATAGAGGCATGTTGGCTTGGGGGCCGAAGGCGTAGAAGACAGATATGCAGGGTGACGGTAGAAAACGAACCAGGAGGATTTTATTCGACGTTTCGACCTGAGACAGGTCTTCGTCAGGAATAGGGTTACAAGAAAAATGTGGTTCTATTTATACAGTGTTTAGAGGGAGAGAGTTCGCATACAAATAAAGTGCGTAGGGAGAACAGATAAGGGTACACCACCCAAGATCTCACACAAAAGAAGGATGCACTCTAAGTAAAAAAAAAAAAAAAAGGGGCGAGGACGAGAGTAGGTGATTAACCAAATAACACACTCCGCAAAAAAAAAAAAAAAGATTGGGCACAGAGGACACAAATAATGGGACGAAATCTAAGGCGGAAGCCGCACACGGAGGTCGCCGAATACATAGATGACACATCAAAAGTGGTAGGAAATACAGGATGTACGGGAATTAACTAAACAACACAACAAAGGAACGAAAACGCACTGTCCAGTTCTAGCTCCAAACTCAGTACCACAAATTTCTAGGTCCAAATGGTTTATTATTTATGGTCGTTATCATACTATTTATTCGATAGCGCCTCAATCGATGCAAGTGTTCCTGGGCTTCTATTTATTCCTTCCTTTATTGTGTTAAATCGGTATATAAGATATGACTCGCGTTGTTCGCGTTCCCGATTTGATTTGAATCCAGACTCTAAAAGTGTAACAGATAATTTATCGAATGTGTGGTTCTTGAGGGTGAGATGTTTTGAAATTGGCAGGCCCGGCAGGTATTTTGCGTGTGATCTGTGATTGTTAAAACGTAGCCTAAACGCTGTCTCGGTCTGTCCTATATATTGTTTTTTGCACACCTCACACTGTATCAGATAGATTACATTTGAAGAGTCACATGTAAGCTGCCCTCGGATTTTATTGAGAACTGGGAATGCGTGCTATTGGCCGTGTTAGTTTCTCGCATATGTTTACAGACCAGCATCCTGCTTTCATGCACGGTCGGCATCTGTTATTTGGTTGGGACGAATTCAGTCGGGAGTTAACTAGGCTGTCTCTAAGGTTGCGTGAACGTCTGTAAATCACCCCGGGAGCTGATGGGAATGCACGTTTGAGGCGTTCGCTTTGTTCTAAAATGTTGTAATGTCGCCTTAAAATAGTATTTACGTTGGGGAAATTCATACTATAGGTTAGACATAAATTCGTGCGCTGCGTGTTGCACTGAGGTGGGCGGTCCTCCAGGAGGTCAGCGCGGTTTAGTAGGGCGGCTTTTTGGATTGCGTCGTTAATGACCCGCAGAGGATATTTTTGTTTTTCCAGTGCGTTCTTTAGATGATGAGAGCTCATAATCTAAATCATAATCTTGAGCTCTCATACATCTAAAGAACGCACTGGAAAAACAAAAATATCCTCTGCGGGTCATTAACGACGCAATCCAAAAAGCCGCCCTACTAAACCGCGCTGACCTCCTGGAGGACCGCCCACCTCAGTGCAACACGCAGCGCACGAATTTATGTCTAACCTATAGTATGAATTTCCCCAACGTAAATAATATTTTAAGGCGACATTACAACATTTTAGAACAAAGCGAACGCCTCAAACGTGCCTTCCCATCAGCTCCCGGGGTGATTTACAGACGTTCACGCAACCTTAGAGACAGCCTAGTTAACTCCCGACTGAATTCGTCCCAACCAAATAACGGATGCCGACCGTGCATGAAAGCAGGATGCTTGGTCTGTAAACATATGCGAGAAACTAACACGGCCAATAGCACGCATTCCCAGTTCTCAATAAAAATCCGAGGGCAGCTTACATGTGACTCTTCAAATGTAATCTATCTGATACAGTGTGAGGTGTGCAAAAAACAATATATAGGACAGACCGAGACAGCGTTTAGGCTACGTTTTAACAATCACAGATCACACGCAAAATACCTGCCGGGCCTGCCAATTTCAAAACATCTCACCCTCAAGAACCACACATTCGATAAATTATCTGTTACACTTTTAGAGTCTGGATTCAAATCAAATCGGGAACGCGAACAACGCGAGTCATATCTTATATACCGATTTAACACAATAAAGGAAGGAATAAATAGAAGCCCAGGAACACTTGCATCGATTGAGGCGCTATCGAATAAATAGTATGATAACGACCATAAATAATAAACCATTTGGACCTAGAAATTTGTGGTACTGAGTTTGGAGCTAGAACTGGACAGTGCGTTTTCGTTCCTTTGTTGTGTTGTTTAGTTAATTCCCGTACATCCTGTATTTCCTACCACTTTTGATGTGTCATCTATGTATTCGGCGACCTCCGTGTGCGGCTTCCCCGCCTTAGATTTCGTCCCATTATTTGTGTCCTCTGTGCCCAGTCTTTTTTTTTTTTTTTTGCGGAGTGTGTTATTTGGTTAGTCACCTACTCTCGTCCTCGCCCCTTTTTTTTTTTTTTTTACTTAGAGTTCATCTTTCTTTTGTGTGAGATCTTGGGTGGTGTACCTTATCTGTTCTCCCTACGCACTTTATTTGTATGCGAACTCTCTCCCCTCTAAACACTGTATAAATAGAACCACATTTTTCTTGTAACCCTATTCCTGACGAAGACCTGTCTCAGGTCGAAACGTCGAATAAAATCCTCCTGGTTCGTTTTCTACCGTCACCCTGCATATCTATATATCTATATATATATATATATATATATATATATATATATATATATATATATATATATATATATATATATATATATATATATATATATATATATATCACATCTCTCTCTCTCTCTCTCCCTCTGTCTCTCTCTCTCTCTCTCATATATATATATGAGAGAGACTCTCCCTCTGTCTCTCTCTCTCTCTCTCTATATATACATATGAGAGAGAGAGAGAGAGATGTGAACTACACGATGCGATGAGCCCCCAGACGTCGCCCCCACACATCAGATCTACTTCCCGAGCCCTTGTCCGCTGGTCTTCCTTCTTCACAAAAGTGGAAAGGCTGAAAGTTTTTTTCATCGGGCGGTACACTGAATAGTAAAGGATGACACTGGGTCCTACATGCAGCTTGCAAAGCAGTCTAGTTTCTTCGAGGCGCTTTTCCCGTATTTGCAAGTTCCTTTCCGAAACATTTCTTGCGACTGTCTTTTTGAACGCCGAGAGACACGCCCTACTCTCGCCCTTCAAGTACGCGTCTTTAGCAGTCGGACGCGTAGCAGCACTTCTGTCGCTGTTTCCTCAGCGGCACTTTGACGTTACCTTTGCGCATCCACCGTCCGCACAATTTGAACACCTCACCAAATTCAGAACATGTTTCGATCAAACACACAAAACTATAAAATCGTGGTCAGCTTGCAGACACAAGCGACGCGAAAAATAAGCACAACCAAAAGAACAGCGTTGCGAATGGTGGCAACGCCTGACACATTCTCAGTCGAACTTGGCCGACTTCAGCGACTTTCTAGACTCACAACGACTGCAGCGGTGCTCGTGTTGTCTACACTCGTGGCCTCACGAACTCATGTCGATTGCCGCGTCCGTCCAACCACTACCTGGTACTCACTATAAGAGTGTGGGATGCGGCACGGTGGAACCTATGCTATCCCCGATAATAACCTAGACAAAAAAGCATTTCAGGGCAGCAGTGTGTTTATCGCTCAGTGAGCGGCGGAACGCGAAGTGCGAATGTTGCTGCTCGGTACTATTTGAAGAGGAGAGAGTGAAGTAGGGTACCTGGTACACCTGTAGATATCCGCAAAGCCCGTGTGGGTGCACGAAATGCTTGAATCCCCGAAGAAGTTGACTGTGATGTCTCTGGAGACGCCTGGAGAAGTGAGAAACAAAATAATAATAAAAATTACTGAATTACTGTACTTTTCACAATAATAAGCAACACAATCATACAACACATTTGAAAACAATCAAACATGACAATTGTTAAAAAGAAAGAAAAGAAAAGGTGGACATTAGGTGCTTTTTACACCGCGAGTTCGGTCAGCCTTTGAGCTTAGCTTAAAGGCAGATCGGTTCATTTCAATTATATTTCACCCTCTTCAACCTTTTTCTGGGTGCGGATTCGGATTTGAATAATCGAAGCGAGGAAGGAACTACGCCAGGCATTTAGTTGTCTTGGCGTCGACTATTTTTTGCTCCAAAGTCAAGACTGGCGTAGGTTCCAAAGTGTTCTAACGCTGTAAAAGCTACGTGCGCGAGCGCGTCACTTAGTATGACGTCTCCCTTGCACGAAAGCGCTTGCGAACAAGACGCAAAACCAGCCACGTTCTCTTGCAGCAGTACTGGGCTGCCCGACGATGGAATCTACGTTGGGCTTGACAACGTAGCAAGAAATAGTTGATGCGGAGTTTTTCATAGGCACCTTGGTCAACGAAGTCGTCCATCTGACCAGAAGATATGTCTTGGGGAAGTTTTATCTGCCCAGAGAGATACCCCCATTTACCAGCTACCTGCCCAGTGATTCCCCCCCCCTTCCTTGTTTTTCTGAAGGCACCCCTTACATCGCAACGACTCCTCTATTCCCAATGCCCCCCCCCCCCCCCTTAAAAATGTAGACCCCACCCCCCTTTCCCCAATCTCGATTCCTGGGGAAACCCCTGTACCGGCCCATGGTGCTGACCAACGCGAGTATTTCTCCTAGCATTTAACTCAGCCGTAATATGGATGTTGAGATCACTTGACCGGCTTTGCGGTGACAATAAACTGAATGTACAGAGCGCCTCAGGCAAATGGCTGTCGTAATTCCCTCCTCGCTTCGGTTATTCAAGTCCGATTTTTTTCACACAGAAAGATGGTGAGCACTTTTGAAATGCAGATGAAATGAGCCGCATTTGTGTGCTTTATAGGAGCGGCATCTAAATTTGTTTATGGGGGAGGTCGCGTTAGGAGAAGTAAAGAAAGCAACAGGCAAGGTTTACGTATGCTGACCGGCATCGACTGAAAGGCTAGGTACTATAATTCTCCCCACAGAGCCTCAAAATACCACTGGCGGCTATTATACCTGTCGGGTGAGATAGCTGCAACGGTCAGAAAACCGGGGGTAATTAACGTGTATCACGCAGTGCAAAGTGTTTACGTGAAAATAATCGTTCACGCTTTCATCAATCTCAACATTTCGCAACTCTCAGGCATAGTGAATGGGGAAGCCTGTTAATCAGAGAAAAAAAGTTATATATCCTTCCCTGCCTGGTTTACATATAAAGAGTTATCTAGAAACCTACCTGCGGCGAAAATCGCTAAGCAAATAAAAGGCGCGATACTGCTGTTCTTCTAGAGGATTTGTTTAAATAAATGTTTGGCACAAGCACGTGTACTTCACAGTGCTACAACGAAGTGTTGGAATAAAATTCATTGTGGCATAATTATGAATCGTGTTGCGTTTCATTTTCACGGCGACGTCCGAGTCTCCTGGAATGCAGAAAGCATCACACTTCCAATATGTGAGCCTGATATGAGGGCCTCGCACTCACTGAGGGCATGGTTCCTGTAGTGGCAAAACCACGAAGCTGTTAGAGGGGATGACCCTCGAAGAACGACCGTAACACGATGAGGACACAGTGAGCGTCTGCAACACGTACTACTTGGAGAGTCGAAGCGTTACTGAAACTTCTATGGCCCAGTTTCATTAAAACCGGTGTCATGCTGCTCATACATCATACAAAAGACTGCCTGCAAACATGAGTCACCGCAATATGCGTGGTTCGAATGACACGTGCCAAGTTTTCTCCTTGAACTCATTGCCATCCGGCATTCGAAGCACGGGCGTCTCAGTGACTTGCGTTCGAATCTGTATGCAGACTGTCTTTTGTATGATGTATAATCAGTTTGGCCCCGACTTGACGCAATAAACACATAAGTTAGTCCATCCACCAAACAGAATCAATTTATTGGCAGACTGAGCAGTCTTGTCCGGTACTGTTTGCTCATGGACGTTATTTCAAGGCTAAAATAATTTATAACGAGGTATTCAACATGTCTGTGTGTAAAATTCTAGGAAATAAATTTAAATGAAAGGTCATTTTGTTTTCTCGGAATATGCGTTTAAAGGTGAAAAAAAAAGAAGTTCAATTTCGTGGTGTACTGAAACGGTTCTGTCTGTTGCTTGCTGCACGGGCGTTTGCCGTGTGGCCCGGCCACGTGAGGTCGCCACCGTGGCGTCCTATAAAATAGGATACCTCGTAAGAGGGAGCACTTCTAGGTTCTTAAACTTGTTTTACCGATTGTTGTACTTATCCTGGTGTTTCTCCATAGATGGGAAGAGCTGCCGTCAAGGCCGCCGCATGACGAGGCAGATCATTATCAACAAACCACATCGGGAGGTAGCAGCCGTATATTAAAAGGAGGGCATGACAGTCTTATTAACGACCACGCGCGGACACCGATAACAACGCCGGTAACTTTTAAACTAATATTCATAATTATATTCAGTCACTCATACGGCTTCGTGTCCTGACAAAAAAATTCGGTGTTCGGCATCCTCACGATCATCTCTTGAGACCCTCAAAAGCTGGCAAAACGACGCCCGGAAAAGAACGATATCAAACGGCTGGAAAAGGACTCTTCAAAACTTGTAAGGTTTCGGAGATGTTTGCGCGGAAGACGTTTGAATGGACGTGCATGTCCTTTATCAGAACGTTTTTCTTTTTCTTAGAAATTGCCTTTTAACAAACGACGAAGCCAGACCGCACTAGCCTAGACCTTTAATGGGCAACATATTTTTCTGGCTTTCCAGAAGAAATGAAAACCGAGCGTACACAGCTTCTGTTTGGCGTTCAAAGTGCGTAAGAGCACAAATATTCGTAGCATCACTGCCAGAAATAAAAAAAAATTTTTTTTCGAGCATACATGTAGAAAGAAGCCGAGCAAGGCTAGCTGTCTTTATCTCTATACTCACTCTTTCATTTCATTTCATTTCATTTATTGTTCTCTCAGGGCCCAAAGGCATTACAGAGAGGAGTGGGGTTTTTCTAAACGGAAACATATGAGTATAACGATACATAAGGCAAGACATAAAACAAAAGTTATTGAACATAAAAAAACTTAGTAATGGCAATTTTAAAATCAGTAGCATCAGTTATCGAGACTATGGGTGCAGGAAGGCGATTCCAATCTATAGATGTCTGAGGGAGAAAGGAGGCATTGAAAGATGAGGTGTTACACTGGGGGACGCCCACTTTTAGATGGTGATTAGTTCGTAGCGAAATGTAAGATGGTTCTAAGAATAATGTTTGACGAAGTGTTGGATTAGAGTGAAAAATCTTCTGAAAAAGACAAAGCCGGGATATTTTCCTGCGAAGAGAGAGGTTAAGCAAGGAAAGGGATGCTTTCATAGATGTGACGCTGGATGTGCGATGATAGTTCGAGAGGATGAAACGAGCGGAATGATTTTGTATGGACTCAACAGCGGATGAAAGGGTGATACCGGGGTCCCAGATAGAGGCTGCATATTCCAGTTTAGTACGGACTAAAGTCTTATAGATTAGAAGCTTTAATGAAACTTAGGAGTAAGCTGAACAGGTTTCTTTTGCAGGTGAACTCTAGTAAGCGATTAGCGCTATTAGTGACATATTCAACATGTAAATTCCAGGAAAGGTCATTGGTTAGATGCACACCAAGATATTTATAGGCTTTGAACGCGTCCGAGCGGTGAGTAGAGACCAAGGCTTTGCGTCGACCCATTACTCATTGCAGGCAGAGCTTGATGCTCTGGCGTCCCTGCGCGCTCTCATTTCCTCCTCTACCCCAGTTTCTACCCTTGTGGCTGGCTCGAGAGAAGATGCGCTTGGACTTGCATAGGTCCCGTGGGATGCCTCGTGCTGCTCTTCTATCTGCAGCCCACCTCTTCAGCTAAGCTCGTGACTCTAACTTGTCACTTTTATATCATCGCCAGCTGTTGTGATGCAGTTACTGAACGTTAATATTAAATGATATGCAATGCTACTGCTTTTCTTTTTATTATGAAAGGTAAAAACTTATGTGTAAGACCTAACTTATTAAAGGGACCACGCAACGATATTCGCTTGGAATGTATTTTCAATTTAGACGAGCTTACTGGCACTAGTGGGACTCTACTCGCACGCAACGCCACTGACCAAGAAACTCCTTTGTTGCGGTGTGATTTCGAGGACTAAGGTTAGCGTTCTCTTGCAATCTCTTCTTCGCAAAACTCGATGACGTAGCTAAGGGGAGTCGCAGTACCCCCCCCCCCCCGGTAACGATATTTGAGCGCGGCTCACAGATGACCCGAGCATTGCGTGAGCACTCAGTTTGGGCTCGTGAAAATCAATAGCTGGACAAGCATTCGGGTAGTGGCCTGTGTTCAAACGCTGCCGTATGACGCCTGGTAACCGGGGCTCTAAGCCCCGGGTACATGGCGTCCTAGTCACGTGGAAGGGGAGGGGTGGATTGTAGTTTTATATTTACACTATACAAATATTTATATATGACTAATTGTCGTATTTATATTTGACATGCTAACAAAAGTGTGCCAACCCAATTTCACTTTAGCGATCTGGCGTCTTCTGGTATATGTGCTAATTTATTATTATTTATTGAAAATATAAGAACGCAGGACTTTATTACTCCAAACTGTCAAGTTCTATCATTTTTTTAACAAAATTCCTAAAAAGAAAGCACAATAGGTGACATTTATACTGCGATGCTTAAGCCTCATCAAATATTGGGGCAAGGAAAGAACAAATGCGGTGTATTCTGAGCAACACGTTTAAAGTTATATTGCCCAAGTTAGGGCGCGCGCTCTCAGAAATAAGTAATTGTAAAGTAATTGCATTACTTTTTAAAAGTAATTTTTAATTGTAATTAATTCTTGTTCACGTAATAGTAATTGTAATTGTAGTTAAACTACTTTAAGAGAAAAGTAATTTCAAATGTAATTAAATTACATTTTAAAGTAATTTACCCATGTATGCGTTGGTGTATAGGGACGCCCGGGCGACAGTCTCTCCTGAAGGTGTGCCTTCTCTGCGCGTTTTATTCGCTGGCCGCCATATCTACGTGCTTTGCTGTTTAGCGTCTGCTAGATCGTGGAGCTTTCATCAGATTGATTTTGCAACGTCGAAGCCGCTGTCCTTTCCATATAAGTCGCTATGCCCGCAGCTCGTGCTAATGGCATCGTATGTACACCTCCCGTACTCTTGTCTGCGTCCTCAATTATGCTGCGCTCAACTTACAAACTGGAGCTGTATTGTACCCTTCTTTCCGGACTTCCGCTGACTATAGATGTTTCAAAGTTAAGAATATGCTCGGTGCGGACTATCTAGAGGCGCGGACTATAAGAGGTGTTGTTCTTCTGGATAGGTCATTATGACGAGACGCGGCGGATTTCGCGAAGGCAAGGGTACGTGAATAACGATTCATGCATGATGCCTGCTCCTTTGTGAGCTACTAAAGAGGGTACTTGTCAAGGTGTGCTATATAGAGAAATCTTGAAGTGCGGACTATCTACCCGGTGAGAACTCTAATCCGGAACGTATACGATACACACGAAAGCACAACACGTACCGTGGTTCAACATCCGTGCTTTCTTTTCCTCTTTAGTACAAGTCCCAGCCTTCGAACATGAGAAAGATACTAGGCCGTTGAGCTCGATCAAACAGAGGAGAAAGACAAACGAAGACACCGTCTGTGTTTGCGTCTCGGTGCACTCGTTTAGCTCATCCTCTGGCCAAAGAAAGGCAGCCCTGCTCGGCCGAATGCAAATACGGGGCGCAGACCCTTAACAATTAGCCCGGGATTGAGGTCTGCAACAGCTCGGGGCGTGTCGAGCTGATTTCGTTACGACGGCAATTAAGGATCGTGGGAGGAAGGTCATCCGACGCTGTTGACTTGGCACTCGGAGACGGAGCTGGGCGAGGAGAGCTCCAGACGGTTTGTCTTCTGCTCCTTTCATGTTTTTGGAGAAGGTGATGGAGAGGAGACGTGTTTCGAGTTTTTGGAACATTCTCACACGTCCATTACAAGTGCAAACATTTATGTAGTAAATACCACTTCGAATTAATCCTTGACGTTCATAACCTAAAAAAACACAGGTTAGTTTTTTTTTCTCCACGTGAAATCAGTCAGAAAATAAAATGCAGCGGTCACATTTTTTTTGGCTGGGCCAGAGGAAAAGCTAGCAGAGCACAGAGAGCCGCGCTTTTTATACCGGCCGTGACCAATACCACCTGTACTCGGATTCACCCCAAGAACTGTAGTACAACGTTATCTTCTCGCGGAACGTTAATATTTTTTTCACCTTCTAGGTTTATCTTAAATTAGTGTTATAGTATTTGATCAAGACGTACACGTTTCAGACGCTAAAACCATCGTTTCTTCGTTCGCCAAACAAATATCGTAAGAACTATTTTACGCAGCGTAAAAACAATGTGTAAAAAATGATTTTTCGTTTTTTTTTTATGTGACAACGGTTATAGTCGGAGAGGCGCTCCAGGCATCATACTCGAAAGTAGATGTTTTTTTTTGTGTTAATCTGGCGTCTTGGCTTTAAAACAGTATATTTGCTTTTTAAAATTACGCGTCTTTAACGTGCTCTAGGTTCTTTAAACGCATTTACAGAGCTGTACGTGTGCACGCTATTGGAATATATTTAAAGGGAATAAGCTACGGAGGTTCTTGGAGAAAAGAAGAGTTTGAAGTGAATTCTAGTGTATCTTTACCCCATAAGCCCGAATACCCAACCATTTGCTGCGAAAGTATTGTTAAACGCGAGAAAATTCGAAAAAAAGTCGCTGTACGTGACGTCATCGACGGTTGTTTTGGCTGCCCAAGGCTTGGGAGGAGGGGCTTCAGCCCTATCTTAAAATTGCTCTTTTGACCCTCTGGCGTGTCGCACTGAAACATTATTGTGATATCTGCTATTATAAAGGCCAAATGAATGCAATTCAAGTGTTGTTTTTTCTCGAATGCAGAACTGCCCTATCTTCCCTTTAAGTCATCCGGGGGCGCACCTGCGCACAGACAGAACGTATGTGAACTCCCAGGTACTAAGCTTAGTCCCGGAGGCATCCGGCCCTAACCCAAAACACCGAATCTTCTGAAGACAGAGCAACACCTGCGATACGTACAGATGGCCGATCAGTGCGAGCGCTTCGAAAGGAATCCTGAAAATTATGAAGTTCAAAAAGGTATGGCAAATTGCTAGGCGATTGTGTTGCATACCTGAAACGTTCTAGCATCAGAAAACGGTTAGCGATACTCAGAGTTGCCAGACGCCTACGTTCACGGCGCTCTTCATCCGATATTGTAACGTGTACACTTGATAGTTGTTCCAAAGAATGAAGCAATACTACCACTAATCGGGCTGATAAACCAAGGCTGGCATTCTAGAATTAATGTCTAAGCTGAGACTCTGTGAAAGAAAGTATCGCCAAAGCTAGCCCACGAGCGAAATATCCCCTAAAGCCGAGTCCCAAGCGCTCGCGCGCCCCAGAGCTTGGCAGGCTTTCTTTCACACTGTCTAAGCCAACGTTGTCTAATCTAAGGCCCTGATTCTATACTCTGTTTCATACTTAGCGTGCAACGCTGTCAAAGCTACTCGTGCGAGCATGGGGCTTGATCTCGTTGATCATTTGCACGCGTTCTCGCGCAAACAAAACCATAGATGAATCCACGCGCTCTGGCCAGTAGCTTTGACAGTGTTGCACGCTAAGTATGAAACAGAGTATAGCGAGCCAGGTCCAGGTCCGGCTGGGATGCCTCAACGTCCTTCTGTTTAGGGTGATGCCACCCTTTGTATTACCCGATGCCGACAGCACGCGCTCACGGGGAAAATACAAAGAAATCGACGAAAACATACGGAGAAAAAAAAATCTGTAATCCAGAGCGTTATTGCGCGATGTGCCGTATTTGCGATTTCATTTCTCAAATTAACGACCATATTACTCGGTGATTAATATTTTATTCAGTCCTTCCTGTACCTAATTTGTCAGTAAATATTTGTAGACTCGTAGCCGGAACAGTTTTTTTTTTGGAAAAGCCGCCCAAAATGTCAACATCGCGCGATACGCAAAACACGCACGTGACTGAGAGGGTGCTTACAATTTTTTTCGCGGACATTCTTTTTTTTTTTATTAAGACAAGGATTGTTTGTTTTTCTTGGAATGAAGCCAGCAAAAAATATATCTTTTAATCAAAATTAAAAATGGTCACCGGACAGGGTTGTTCGATCTTATCTGAAAACGCCCTGCAGACCATGAAATGCTTGACCCATTGTTTTTTTAAACACCTCTGGTGCTAACGCAATACCAAATGGTAGCCTTAAAAATCTGTGTCGCCCAAACGGCGTACCGAGCGTACAGATCCGGGATATTGACTTGTCAAGAGGAATCTGGTGGAATCCAGCATTTGCATCTAATTGGCTGGAAAATTGCGCTCCCTCCAACTCAGACTCAATGTCCTTCCGACCTTGAAGCTCATAGTGTTGTCGTTTTAGGCTGATTTACTTGACGGAGTCCATACGTATTCATAAGTGGCCATTTTTTTTTTTGCGAACTATGACCAGTGGACTCACCCGATTGGAAGGTTCGATCATCTCGGTGATAATACCCGCAGCTTACAATCGTTCTTGCTCTTTCTTGAGGGGATCTTGCAGCGCGTGTGGCACGCGTCTTGCTGGCTGGGTTACTGGCTTTGCACCTTCTTTACGAGTCATGCTGTAAGCCAGCTGTGAACATCAAAGTCCTTAAAACAGTTTAGGGAACTCCTTAAAATTTGTCGTTTCAGTACATCTCAAGTGCACAATTCTTTTACTCGGGACACTAGTCCGAAGGCTTCGCAAGCCTGAAGGCCTAACAGCGCTTTGCCTTTTTACAACGAAAAACGAAACGAATTCTTTTTCGCCTTGCATTAGAAAAGGCAGAGACACTGTGCCAAAGTGTTGAATGACACTTCTTGTATAGTTCGTCAGCTGCATGTTAGATGGGCATAACGCTTCCTTGTTGCCGGGCTACAAATAAAGCACTTGAATATGGAAGCAGGTTGGCTTGAGCTAGCGCACGAACTTTGAGATGCACAGGATATTCTCCAAGCATTCCCGTTGCCCACCAGTCATCCTTGCCTGACACCCCTTCTACACTCTTCGCCAGGATCTGGAAGTCATCATCTGGCACTTCGTCCTCTTGTAGGTTTTGGTGCTTCTCCTTTTGAATCTGTTTTTCTTTTGCCAACAGCAGGCGGCAACATGATTTTGTTTTTACAGTTTCTACATATTTTGCCACAGGTTGGACATTTTCTGAGCTTGTGGGTGCTATTGCAGAAACTGCATCGACAAATTTGTCTGCTATTCTCATCGTGGGATCGCTTGCTTGCATGTTCCTTGAGAACAGGGCTCACCTAGATGTTAAGGCTTTCCCAAGCGCTGTTTTGCTTGGCCCCAAGTTCTGCCGCCTTGCAGAAGTCGATGACTTTATCCAAGTTTAACTCTTTTCCCCGCAGCATGCGTGCTCGCAGCTTGGCATCTCCTGTTCCATACACAAGCTGGTCCAGAACGATGGAGTCCTTCAGATCTCTAAAGTTGCACGTCTGCGCCTTCAGCTGCACATCCAGGAAAAACTGTTAAAAATATTCGCCTTCTTGTAGATGTCGTGCTCGAAATACGTATCGCTCCTACTTCTCGTTGTTTTTTGTTGATGCAGTAGTACTCTTCAAATATCAGTACGAACAGATCGTAAGCCTCTTCTTCAGCACCTGTGAGCTTAAATGTGTTGTAGACCTCGATTGCTTTCTGTCCAGCAGCGTGCAGAGAAATTGCGGCTTTCTGTGCCTGTATCCACTTAGCTGCTGCTGGAGTTGCTTCTGCTGCGGTTGTTGTTGGTGCATTCGCCTTAAAGTAAAGCTTAATACGTTACCGAACTTTTTTTGCAAATCTTGGCCACGTTTTCGAAGAGAACGAGGGGCTCTGGTGGAGGCAGGCGGTCATCGTGCGTTGGCGTCTTCTAGACTTCTTCCCCTGTTCAGGCTTTAGGTTCGAAGAACACATCTGACATCATGTCTCAAATAGGAGTCAACATAGACGTAGATTGGAACAGCAACTGAAAGATTTATTTGGGCACTTCTTTTTTGGTCTTGTGCCACCAGAGTGGCGTGCCATCGCTGATACAGTAATCTCGTTCTTAAATCAGTGTTCCTGCATGGAGATTTCGCTGCTCGACGCTACAAAGATCCGGACTTTCGAGACGCCCTCAGTGTCATCATTGACCGAAAGGACATGATCGCCATGAGACAATACCAGATATCTCACGTCTGAATGATCGTATGTGCTACTTCCTTTGCGAAAACCAAGCTTGTCGCCTGCAAAGAGCTAATGCCCGAGTCCCACTAGAGCGACAAACAGAAACAAATGACAGCGACAAGCCTCAAACCAGAGTCTAATCGCAATTTGACAGGCTTTGTAAAATCAAGAAGGCTATGCTCAAACACGAGCATCATGCACGCTAGGGTATCTTTGGCAGGCTTGCAATCACTGGTGCTTACTTGACGAGCACCAAACTACTAGACACCTGCCAAAGGCACCATATCGAGCATGCTGCATGTGTTGGAGACTTGTCGCAGCCATTTGTTTCAGTTTGTCGCTTTAGTGAGACTTGACCATTAAATTCGAAGTACAAAAATGCCTCGTCATTGACCCAGAGTTAAAAGAAGTGAAGCTCAAGGTTATTCCCTCACACATGCAACACCGGCGAGTTGTAGAAGCAATAGAACCTTTCGGTACCGTGCGCTCCATTGTGTGGTTAAAATGGAAATGCGAGCGAACGGAAGACATGAACGCCCTCAACAGAGAGGTGCAACTGACGCTCCGGGACGACATAAACGTGAGCGAAATTCCCCATCTACTGACAGCATATGGGTGTCAAAGCTTGCTACTGATTCCCGGTTGGCCTGTTTTGTTCCTACAATGGAACCACGTGGGCCATATCTGCCGCTACTGTTGGACTCCGAGGTGCACGCAGTGCCAAAAGTACGGATACATTCTGGCTGACTGGGTCCTCACCTACGCCGACAGGCTGAGGATTGGAACAACACAAGACTGAACCACAGAACACCTGATGGATGCAAGCGAGGTCGTTGAACCGAGTGGGGACATATCCTAGAAGACTGGGCCTCCAGGTTCTAGATGTCAAGCACTCCCGCCGTAGCCTACTCTGCCAGAAAGAAACACTTCCCCCACCCGATGCAAGTACATAATCACCCGCCAGCCCCCAGCCAGCCAAGAATTCACACCGACATCTCAGACGCCGAAACACAAAGGGACTCTCCCAAATCACTAACAAAACACAGCAACCACGGAAGATGAAGAGGAAAGTAACTCAACTCAAGGAACCGACGACGCAGCCGATCGCATACTTGCAATTGAAGCACGTACAAACGCGACGTTAAATGATGGCCCTTTAACTAGATCGAAATTTTCCGACAGAGCCGAAACACTGCACAAGCCGTATTTGAAGCCACCTTCTGGCCCTAAGCTTGTTGAAGAAAACCCAATGAGCGACAACGTTCAACCATAAGCGATCGCATGTCCAGCGCCCCCCAACTCCTTGTAGATGCCTTAAATATGAAAGGTCTTAAATCTAAACGGATGAAGTGTCAGCTTCTTCATCTTACGTCCCTGCAGCAAGTAGATGTGTTAGCTGTACAAAAAACAAAAATGTCTCGCAAGTAAGAAATTGAAATAGCGTTGAAACCTTTTCTAAATGATTTTGAAGTGTGCGACTGTGTGTCCCCCTTGCAACGGGCACCTCGGCTAGTTGTTTTTTGCTTTTGAAAACGGAAACGGGTTTGACTGCTAATGTTCTCAGCACGGATTAGAAAGAGGTGCTTTATCGTGTACGATCTTACTTATAACAATGACGAATGACGTATAATATGTGTATGTGCTCCCAACTTTGTGAATGCACGTCATGACTTCTTTTCACTCATAAAACAATATATTAGCACCGATAAAAAAATACTGCTACTTGGAGATTTTAACTGCATGTTAAATTTGAGTGATCGTTTACAATTTACGGCCAGATTTGACTCAAGCGAAAGTTTTACTACAATTCCGAATGAGCGAAAACAATTGAACTGACATAGCAAAACAGTAAGGAATCAGTGTGAACTAGACACGTTTCTTAGGCTCTCATCACGCACGACTAGATCAAATAAACGTCTCCTGAAAACTCTACGTGGCTATTCCAGATTACATAGTGAAACCTATATTTTTCTAAGACTACTGTATTGTATCACTGTTGCTTTCATAACATGTTTAAAGGGACCATGAAATGACCTTTTTACTTTTGCCAGATAACTTTTACATTAAACCTTCAACGTTCACTGAATGCCGAACAGGCATCCGTTTTCGTCTCGGTTCATTAACTTCTACACAAAAAAATAATGAAATATCGACTTTTTCTTTTTCTCCCACTGACTGCAAAACAAGTTGCGGCGTAATTTTGACGGTCGTGACGTACGCTGGGACAGGAACCGGAAGTTCTCTCGGCAGTAGGAGAGTGTGAGCGTTAGCGGCGGCGAGTTGGGGGTGTGCCGGTAGGTTTTACTGCTCTGATGTCACCGACGTATTTTCTGAATCGACGCCTCTCATCGCCGCGATAGCCATGGACACATCGCAGCTGTGCGAAATTCAATGAGATATGTTGCGCTACAGCGACAGCATGGGACTAGTCTCATACGCCGGTATGCCTGTTGGGAAGTGCGGCGAGTCTTCCGGTGAAGACTCCAGAAGTCAACCCAACTGTCATTGTTGGTAAAAGGCGGCCCGTGTCAGTCGTTTGCAAAGCGACGTAGATGGAAACAAATCGCCGCGGCGTTTTTCACGGCCTCGGAGATGCAGGAGCGAGCCGACGTTAAAAAGATACGTTTGAACTACGACAGTGTCAGCAAGAGCCACGTATAAATACCTGTTCACACTCTGAGCGGACGCGCGCTTTTGATGGAAGTGCTGCATTCGCGCTGTTTGTGAGCGCTTCGGGACCGATCTTTTACGATTGCAACTCGATACTGACGCGGCACTCGGCAAAGGAAGGTTGGCCCGGCATTGCACGTAGCTCCCACGGACTTTTTTAGCTCGACAGTGACGTGCAGTCGTGTCAGAATAAAAATGGCATACTAATAACAAAGTGTACATACCGTGTTACGAAGGTAATCCATACGGCGTTTATTCGAGCTCTATATCACACAAAACAAGAAGATAAAATCGAGGAGAGTTCCTTTTCGACGACAGTGTTCGTCAACACTGCCTCGGAAAACAAGGAGATGACAAGGGAAGAGATTGACCTCACCTGTTAATCTAAAATTGAGGTCAGCGATCAAACTATAATACGGGAAGGGTCCACAAGGGTCGCGCGGGCATATTCCATTCAGCACGCCAGCCGGTCGGGGGCAGACTGTCTTGGCCAAGTACCGTCGAAGCAACGCTGCGCCGAGTCGGAGTGCCTGCTAGGCCTATATTCTGCGCAGCTCGCTTGATCGGAGTC
Source organism: Ixodes ricinus (assembly GCA_037355805.1). Classification (NCBI taxonomy): domain Eukaryota; kingdom Metazoa; phylum Arthropoda; class Arachnida; order Ixodida; family Ixodidae; genus Ixodes; species Ixodes ricinus. Next base: position 43,437 of record JAZHYW010070275.1, read on the forward strand.
GGTGGATTCGTGACCGTCGTAGCTTTTCTCGGGTGTTCGTGGATCCAGCGTTCTTGTTCGTCGTGGTCTGTTTCAAGTACTTTTTTCTTCCTGCTTGAAGTCGGGAAGCGCGAGAAGAACACGTAGAAAAATAAACGTTCGTTGGTTGTCGCGACCAAGCGACGCTGTCGGCCATGCTGATTTGATCGTAAAAAGTGTGCAAAGGCTGAACTCCATGGAACGAATTATGTGGCGAACGCCGCCCGACGGCACGCTCGCTTTGCGCGCGACTGTGCTGATTCCACGCGCAGAGCAAAAGCCGCCGGGCGAAATTTGTCGGTTATTCGCAACATATTCGTCCCATGGAGTTCCTCCGGAGCTGGCTCTCAGCTTCGTTTACCACACGATAGATGGCGCTTGGCTCTCAGCATTACCAGAGCATTACCAAATTTGGCAATTTTCGCCACACATCTCTAATTATGCTACAAAATGTGGATCTGAATATTATTTAACAAAACTTTCAGGAAACATTTGCCGGCTATTTATTGTTTATGATCGCGGTGCTGGTGAGGTAGGCGCTTACCCAATAGGCGACGTGGATTCGGCTGACGTGCTGCAGTTCCGCGGGTGCATAGCAGTGAAAAGTCAGAGAGCTTTCGAAGGAAAGAACGCGCAAAAGAGTCCAGTTTTCTTTTAAAAGTTCTATAGCAAAGAATTTTTTTGGCTCCCTATTTTTATGATTTTGTGTTTCTTTTCACACCTTTTACGGCGTCCGGTGGATGAAATTCGATTTCAGAATCGTTTCATGGTCCCTTTAATATCGACTTTGGAAATTGAACACAACACTTCTATCTGACAAACTAGTTGCCGATATTATCCCGGAAATTCTTTTGCGCGTACAGCAGATGCCCTCACTACACGTACCTTGCAAATGGGACATGTTCAAAAAGAAGTTGAAAATTGACAATCGGACGCGCGACCACTATTACATTAAAAAAAGGCGAGAACTTAATATGCTATCAACTCTTTACAAACTTGAAAATAACAATCCAGGTGAATACACAAAATAAAAAAACATGACAAAACCACAGCTCCAGCGATGCAATGCCATAAAGTATAACGACGCAGTAATTCGATCGGGCTCATAAAAAAATTATACTCGGAGAAACACCCGGACGGAGGTCTTTAGAAAATAAGCAAAAGTAAGCTTTAACAAAGAAAAAAAAAGTTGACATTGAATATAGAGGTAGTACATCAAATATTTCAGAGGCTTTTGTAGATTATTGCACTAATCTTTTTGGAAAGAGTATTCCAACCGAAGAAAGTTCAGATATAAAAGAGCTTGTTCACTTCGTGCCCTCCTTATCAGGCGAAAAAAGAAAATATTCGATGGTGCTCTGGCCTTGTAGAACATTTTAAGTGTCATAAAAGCTTTTCCTTCAAACAAGACACCTGCACCGGATGGCCTAGGTGCTGAATTTTACAAAAACATTACTGATGTGTTGAGTTCATTACTACTTGATGTCCTTAAGGCCGCCAACAAACACGAAACACTACCAACTTTTTATTATGGTCACGCTGCACTAATTCCTGAAACAAAAGACACATTATTTTTAATATGGGTCGCAGCTTGTAGACCCATATCACTTTGTAATGTGAACTATAAAATATTTGCAAAAGTTTTAAACGAGCGCTTACACCTCGTAATACATAATCGAATCGGAGAACATCACGCTTGTGGAGTACGAGAACGAAACATTTAAACGAACACACATGTAGCGAGATTCGTGATTGACTCTGTGTCCGATGAACAAATTAAGTGGCTAGAGTTCAACCTGACTTATCCAAAGCGTTCGATAGGGTAAGCCATTCTTTTGTATTCAAAATACTTTCTCACGCAAACGTAGGGACCATGCTATTAGAGGGCATTCGACTTTGTTATAAAAATAGCAGCACGAGACCTATTGTAAACAACTCCTTTTCAAAATCCATCGTTATCAAATCTTTATAGGCCGGGCTGCCTACTATCATTAATTCATTTTGCTGTATACCTTAAACCTCTTAGCCTTAGCATTATTACAAATTAGAATATTAATGACTATAGCTTTTGCATCAAAGATTTAAGGTTATTAGTATACGTGGATGACGTAGCATTGTTTTGTTTGAAAAAGAAAAGTGTGGAGAAAAGCCTTCCTCTAAGAGAGAAGTATTGCAAACTAACTGGAGCGAGGTTAAATACCGAAAAATCTAACGGATTCTGGATATGTCGTGGGCAGCCATTCCAGGACATTTTGCTGTGCTATCGTGAAATTGTTGTCCCTTCATATATATTGGCGTGCCTCTGGATTGAACAAAATCTAATAATCTATAAAAAATTTGACGTAGTTGGGATTAAGCGAATATTATTAGCATAGAGAGCGCAAAATCTCTCGATCTTCGCAAAAGCAGCAATGTGTAACATTTTCTAAATACTTAAATGAATGCATCTCTTACAAGTATTACATTGTGGCCATTCAAATAATGCAAGCCTTTCACAATTTTTGCGACCTTTATCTGGAACTCCTCGCGGGAATTGATAAAACTCAATAACTTACTCCTACCGCTAGAAACTGGTAGCTTGGGTCCGACCGATCTATTCGTCCGCCAACTGGTTTCCCGATTTGTTTTTTCTTTATAAATTTATCACATCCATCTCTGCTTACACTCGTTCAAAGAAAGAAAAAAGCTACCACATCATTTGCCCTTGATTATTTCAACAAAAGATTCTACCCCAAACATTATCTGGGGCTTCTGGAAAGATATAGTAGATACCTTCATGTTCCTAAAAGTCCGCTTCTCCTTAGAGTATCTTTTACCAAGAAGACGACTATCACAAGCACTAATTGAAACTTTATTCCCTGTTCCGCTATATAGAACACGGTTTAGTGACTATGAAGGACACGATATTTTAAAACGTGTAAAGCGGATGTGCCTATCTCCAGGTGCTAAAAATATTCCTTTAAGTTTCGCACATCAACGCTTTCAGTGAAAGGTGGCTCCAAGAACGTTCCTTTTTTGTACTGTGCTCAGTTGACTGCCGCTTTTGACACCGACTAAAACTGGTAGAACAGTGCTTGACCTACTGCACAGATGCCGTTTTCTTCTGTGATGTCCTCCACCGAACTCTTAAAAAGGACATAGACTTTACCGACCATTGTATTCGTTTGTTACACGTCCCCATCGAAACAAACATTTCATATTATTTGTTCATGCTGATAAGCCTCAACAGTCTTTGGAGATGCCGAATGTTTGACAGGAATGTAGACATATCACTCACTAATAAAGTGATTTTCCTAGAAGAAATTTTGAAGGTAAGAAGTGTTTACGAAGCTTATCCACCAGTGAGAGATTGACTTCCCCTTTTTGATGCGCGCTCGACAACCAAATTTTTGATATATGAAAATAGTCGAGATTATTGCGTGCTTCGAAATCTTGTTTCTGTATATGTGATGTGCCGTAAGTGAATATAAGCTCTAGGATTGTGCTTTTAGCTTTAGCATTCATCCATCCATCTATTTATTGTCCCATCATTCGAAAATAAAATGCATTTGCGCAGAGCATGTGGCAGGAGTAATCACATCGATTTATAAAAAAGATAAACGAATGACGAACCCTAAAAAACGTTTCGACAAAAAAAAAATCAACAACATAGGATCTGCAGTAAAGGCTAAGCCCACGATAACAACGCTTCGCTCAATGGTTAATGCACTGAAACGTATTGGGCGTCATACATAACGTAGTTTCAGGGTGCGTCAAGCTTGCAAAACAATGAAGCTCTGACTGACGGATGCAGTTCCACTTTCCGTTATGTCAGAAGAATGCTGCGTTTGTACTGATCGAACGTGGGACCATCGTGGGCTGCCCGAGTTGGACCCACGTGGGCCCTCCTTTCAGAACCCACTTTGTGCTACTTGGGTTACAACATAGCCTCCTCTATACTCGCAAAGCCTGGCAGTTCGACGACGGAGTTACAGAGTGCCCGGTCGCAGATTTGGAGCGCGAGGATCTGGTAGCAGAGAAGAGTTCACGGGGAACCTGGTATTCAGCTCACAGCTTTTGCAGTGGCGAGGACCCGAATTATGGTTTTCAAACCCGACGATAAAAGAAGCTGTAGCGCGAGGCACGCGAGGAGCACGAGATGACATTCCATCGTTCAGGAGAAATGTGTTTCGGTGTCTCGCCGCAGCGGGGCGCCCGTTACATGACTCTCCTCTCATCCGTTGTCTCCCGCTCTACCTTTTCACTTACGGCGGCCGCTTCTCGTGGCGATCTGCCAGGCTTTGCCAGTGTAGAGGAGGCTATGGTTACAACAATCTCTGGTGCCGGTGTGACCCGTACCCGTGTTCGATCTTGCTTGAATTTGTAAAATTAAAGCGACTGACGAGAGAGACCAGAACGAGACTTTTCCTTGGCAGCCTTCTACGACTAGACACTAGAAAGTCGTGTGAACAGGATGGAATTCCTAACGCTTCCCTAAAACGGTATGCCGAATGGTGTTCCGAGTTTTTTTACGTGATTTACTCTTGCAGTTTATACGCGGGTCAGGTGCCACGAGATAAGAAAGTATCCAAAATAGTGCCTATATATAAGAGGAGAGAGAAAGATTGTTTGCAATTGTAGACCAATATCATTGTTGAGTGTGTGTAGTAGTAAGGTTCTTGAACATTTCACTTTCAAGGATATCATAACTTTTCTAGAATCTGCAGCATTTCTGTTTGCTGAACAACATGGGTTCAGTGGGGGGTGATCGACAGTGGCACAAGTTCTCCACATGGTCCATAATTTTCCTACAGTAAGTGATAATGAATGTCAAGTCGATGCCGCTTTTATTTTGTAAAAACGTTCGACACGGTTTTGCATCGCAAGCTTTTGCATAAGCTGAAGCAAGTACTAGATAATGATTGCCTCCTGAAATGATTAGATTTTCACCTTACCAACCGTAAACAGTTTGTGCGTGTGTGCAAAGGAGAATCTATTGAATTACACGTTTTATCTGGAGTACCGCAGGGCTTGTTACTGGGGCCAATACTTTATTTTTTTATCAGTGATCCGATAGTAGATGAACCCACGATACAGTGTAGATTTTTCGCAAATGACTGTATACTGTTTTTCAAAACAGCTTGCGTCTCTGTTGTTTGTTTATTGTTGTTTAATGATTAAATATTAGCGTTCAGATTATTCTTTTCTGTGGTGTTAAAAGTGACAAATGAACTTGATCGTTAAGAAATGCGTGAAAATCACAATAACGCGGAAACTTAAGGTACCGAATTATTTCCTCTACACTATTGACTCCAATGCTTTAGCAGTAGTCAATGCATTGAAGTATCTAGGTGTTACAGCAACTTATTAAGCTGGACTTTTCCTATTGGACAGGTCATTTTCAAAGCATCTAGAAAGCTGGGGTCACTGCGAAGGACTATGATACACAGCACTCCTGAAACGAAGCTAACGGCGTGTAAATATGTAACTCGTTCTTTACTAGAATATGCCGATATCTTATGGGCCCTCATTCGCAATCGTATATAGACCTTTTGGACGGGGTTAAAACATTTTTAGGTTAGTTTATTCATATGGCCAAGAACAACATGTTTCAGCGTTGTATGCTGCGTCTGTTCTGCTTAAGTTGTCGTTTCGAAGGGAAGTAAAGCGCTTAAAAATTGTACATAGCATAATACGCACAGTCGCCGCGGGAGTTAATAGCTCCACGCGAGCATACGTTTTTTCCGAGGTGCGCTCGACTGGTGACTTGCGATAAAACTAAAGATGACGTCAGGGCGAGTCCATGCGGAGTGGACGGGGAAGCCGTCTCAATTCAAGGGAACCGTTGTTATCATCCGCACGTCCGCACGCCTGAGTGTAGTTCGAAAGAAAAGGGGAGATGATTCTGCAGAAGTCAAGATCGCCGAGCATGAATGAGATGGCTGTTTGGAAAGAGAGAAGGAAATACGTCGTATTTTCTAACTTCTGCAGAATCATCTCCCATTTTCATTCGACCTACGCTCACCCGCAGGCAGATGATAGCAACGGTTCCCTTGAATTGAGCGGCTTCCCCGTCCACTCCGCATGGACTCGCCCTGGCGTCATCTTTAGTTTTATCGCAAGTCACCAGTCGAGCGCCCCTCGGAAATAAACGCGCGCTCGCGTGGAGCTATTAACTCCCGCGGCGACTGTACATAACTTGTTTAAAGTTTGATGCCCATCTCCAGTATAACGTAAGCCGTAAAACAAGACTGAAGTCTGAGAAACCGATTTGTGAGATTTGTTGTAGAAAAAGCGTTCTAAATATTATATTTTGTCTAGTATCGTTTGCTAGTGGAACGAGTTGCCCCGCAGCGTGACGGGTATTGGCTCTTTTGCTACATTTTCTAGTGCAATGAATGAACTTTTATTCGTTATATTAGACTTCAAGGACTAAATTGTTTGGTCGTTTTACTGAACGTTTATGTGTATATATCCGCTTCGCTGACTTCCTTGTTTTGCCTACACCATGCCGTGACCTTCAAATGTTTGCCAGCAGTATCTTCAAATTAAATTAAAAAATCTGCTTACGCTCATGGTCACATGAAAAGCATCTAACGCGTTTCGTTCGACACTCGCTTTAATTTTTTTATTCTATACCAGGTTTAACAACGAGGGGTTTGTGAATTCTGCTAACGCACATTCGCTATCAAATGTGCGTACTCAAAACGACCACCCAGGTTACAATACCTATATGTTATACACATCGACAACGTTCTCCCTCCCGGGCGCGTTTACGCCGTCGAGCAGCCGCTGCTTGCTCCGCCGTATGCTTGGGCCGCCCCATTCTTGCGTGCAAAGGCCTAGAGCGCCGAGGGAACGGCCGAAAGAAGGCTAGAAAGAGCAGGTGGCGTGGGGTGCGATCAGATGACCCTCAGCGCAATCGCGATTGGCCGAACGCGCTGCACCTCTCGTCCTTTCGATGATAAAAGTCGCGGTCGAGCAATGAGGCCCTCAACCGCGACTATTATCAGCGAAAGGACGAGGGTACCAGTGCAGTACAGTGGGCCGGGACCAAAGCCCGGACCAAGCGAATTTGGTCAGCAGCATACGATACTTCGTTTCAGCCAATAGGTCCAGACGCAGCTGACGCTCCGAGCTAACGGGACCAATCGAGCAGCGTTAAGCGCGCAAGCCGCTGTGCCTTTTCTGTTTATGATTGGTTCAGCGATGATACAACACGTGCAAACATAAGAAGAGCACCATGATGGTGTGCTTTTGACGCTGTCTGATTGGTCACACCAGCTCACTGCGCCGGATGCGTCTGGACTTAAAGGGATGGTGAACCGAAATTAGGATTTCAGAAAAAACAATGCAGGAGATGTAGGCGGGTCGCTACAATCCCTACAACACTACTCGTAAGGCGATATCTCGAGTGGACGGCCGTATTTTGGGGAAAAGAGGTCTAGATTGAACAAGGCCGACGAGGCGCGTGACGTGAAGATATACCTAGTTTCCTCCTCTCTTCGCTTCGCTCCCTCAAGGCGGCGAGGCGGAGAAAACGTGAGGCCGTTCCCTCTCCGTCCCGGAAAAACATGATGTGAACATTTCTGTCAAATGCGCCTCCTTTTCTTGAAAAATATGGTCATCCGTTCGAGATATCGCTGTATGAGTGATGTTTTGGTGTTTCTAGCATGCCGTTGCATGCTTCTGCCGCGTGTTTTGTGGAATCCAGATTTCGGTTCAGCATCCCTTTAAGATAAAGCGAAGTATAGTCGTCTAGAGAGCTGGTGTATCGCTCCGTCTAATGCAGAACTAAATGTGTCGCGTGAATCTTCTGCCCCTAGAAGTTTTCCGGATCTTTGCAGTGGGGCGCTGGGAAAGAGAACAGACCACTGTTGGACGAGATACTCGACGAAAGTAATGAAACTAAGTTACTAAATTCCTGCTTCAAAAAGTATTTAGAGTACTACTCAAGTTACTTTCACTGCAGAGTATCTTGAATAGAATACAAGTACTTATAAAATGTAATTTAATTATTTTTGAAAATATTTATTGCATAAGATCATCTCAGGGACACCGGAGTGCTATATTTGCAAGCAACAAAAACAAAGAAAACAAAATCACGGTGTTATTTTATGCAGTACCAGTACAACAAGTAGTATCAAACTGGATGTTACGAAAAGTAAAATTAGGATTTTGTTATATCCGCACCTTCTACGCAATGTTTTACTAAGCGCCGAAGTAGACATATATCCGGAGTTCACGTTAAGCAATATGTAAGCAGATTACTCAAATGCAGCATTAGGAGGTAACTCAACTTCAAGAAGAAAGGCACAAGGGGACTCAAAGAAGCCCTTCTATTTTTCTCGTTGTCGATATTTGACTTTTTTCTTTCATATTGAGTAGTGCGTTCAGAAAGGCCTGCAACTTTAGGAGAACTCTGTTTTCATTTTGAGGGCTCGTCCTGCTCCTATATTGTTTCCTACCTTGCTGTTACAATCTTTGTCTTAATGAAAGAGTGGGGCTTCCCTCGTTCCCTCTACGGTGTTCCCAAGTGTGCCAGACGGCGAAAAAAACGGACATTCTTGCCATAACAAACAAAACAAAAACAGCTTTTGAGCTTGCAAATTTGGTTTTGGTTTGTTTCCTGTGCCGTGTTTGGTCGCTTCCGCTTTAAGTTTGCGCTGAGGTGCGCTGAGGTGCGCTTATTCCTAGTCCCACAAAGAAACTTCCGCGAGAAATTTTTTTTTCAAGCACTAAAATGTATTTGAGATAATGGGTAAAAGATACTGAGAAATGTAATTAAGATAGAGCAGTAAAAACGTTCGATCAAATGTATTTTCAAGATACCAAAGTACTACCAAAAGTATATGAAATACAGTATGTTGATTAGAGTATTAAAGATAGGCACAAGTCAGACCTACCTGCGAGGGGCGGCGTGACACTCCGGCGTCCGTAGCGTCCGTTGGGCACGAACTGCGGGGTACCTTTTGCGGCCGACGCGACGCTCAGCACCAGCAGGGCGATCAGCGCCACGGCCCAGGCTCGGCAGTGCAGCATACTGGCAGGGGCTGAGAGAAGACACCGGAAAACAAGCAGAGAGTGAGCCTTCGACGGGGCGGATCGCGGCCAATGCGCGGCTTGCACGTGACATTGTCACACCAAATCAAATTGTGTTGTGTGTATATTTATGCGGAATCACTTTGGTGGATTCAGAGCAATCCAAGAACGCGCCTTGCTTGAGTCTTTAGTATGGACGATGCGAGCGCTCGCTTGCATGCCCAAGAAGCTTGGGCGTGCAGCACTCGCTTCAAATCACCCCTCCCCCCTCCAAAAAAAAAAAAAAAAAAACTCTCGAGAATTGTTTCAAATCCACCGAGGGATTTCACCATTAGACAGCGGGAAGTCCGTCAGCCTCAAGGGGCGTTTGGTGTTTCTGCTGTAGATAGAAAATTTAGCCAGTGCAGTAGCCCTATTAGCAAATTCGTGGTCGTTCCTAAAGTCCTCGGAAAGTAGCGCCAATGCCTTCCCTACCTGCTAGCCGGACGCAAACAGATACTATACTTTGTTTCAGCTTGGGTCCAGACACAGCCGATGCTACAAGCACGAGCGTGTGGCCCTGAACAGTGCCTGTACTGCACGAGCGCGCGTGCTTGACAGGGACGCTGGAAGCCCGGAGCTCGCGCTTGTAGCATCGGCTGCGTCTGGACCCAAGCTGAAACGAAGTATAGGGAGTTTTAGAATAACGCACGCATTTTAGCGCACATTAGCGCTAAATTTAGCGCTTGCGTTAGCGCACACTACGCTTTAGAATAACGTTTCTGCGCCGCGACGCAAAAGCCAAGCATCTCGCGCCTGCAACGCCACCAAGATACAGACACAATTTTTATTTCACACACGAAATGCTGTAACTTGAGAAAAAACAAGTTTTTTTCGTTAAGGGTAACATTTTGGATTTGTTTAAACATGATAATGCAACGCGAGCGGCCGACCGGTCCTGTCCGCTTGCGTCGCCTCGAGAAGAGAGGTCTCGTATACTGACCCCTTACCTTCGCAGAGAAATGTTCGCGCGTCGCAAGTATCAAGTTGCCGGTGATTTTTGCCAAACCGAGTGCAATGTCGTCCCGTATTGAAAATCGCAGTCGCAAGGATGCCGCCGACGTCGCATTCACGACGCCGACAAAGCGGCCGCAGACATGGTCCTAGGAGCCGCTATTTTTTCACTCTGCTCGTCTTGGCTTTAGCCAACTTCTCATCACGAATCCTCCTTGGAGGAGCGCAAAGACTCTTTCCGTACGCACGAAATTTCCGAAAAATAGCTTACGCTAAAGTAGCGCACGCAAAACGCAAAACGTTGTTAGCGTTCGGCGCATCCGCAGTGGCGACGACGCTATTTTTTGCAAACGGAAAGCTTTATCGTGCGCTATTATAAAACTCCCTACTAAAATACAGACGACCAAAACCTCGCAAGGTGATTGGCTAATCTGTCTACGTTGCCATAGAAATCGACATCTAGGTCCATTCAAATCTTCGAAGCTTCCAGAGGCTCGTTTTAAATCAGTCACGCCAAGACCACCATGGCGCATCATCGTACTGGAAGCGTTCCTCGCCAATATAAGCGTCTTTGGCACTGTGTATGCAACCAAACTTATCAATCATGCCCATCTCCACGGATCTCTTACAATTATATTGTTTTTCTCGCGTATTTGAAAACAGTAAACTTATTTTCAGTGCCTCCAAGCACCGACACAGCATGTGGTGGTGGTACGAAGATGTACGCTTGTTTCGCCATTGTGTAAATAGCGTTTCTTGTATACCTCGGTATACAAGAAACGTCTCCATAAAGCTACCCGTCACCAGCGAATTTAGATCGGCTCACCAAGAACGGAGGGGTCAGGGAGAAATTGCTCATTTCAGGGACCCACATGGCGACCATACAGGAATCTTGGTGCTACTTTCCCACGATCCAGTGACTTTAGTCGTTCCTACTTCGCATCGAGAAAAAAAAATTGGCGGTGAGAAATATATGCTTTAGAAGGGACGCGCTCAGCAACGACGTCACCGCAGTGGCCGCTGATGTGGCGTGAGTAGAAGTCGTACATTTGCTTGGGTGCACTTGAAACAATAGAGAGTTTTAGTAGATGGTTCTTATGACTCCGATAACGATACCCGATACTCCGCCACCGCCTCCCTTGCGCATGCATAGTATCGTTATCGGGGCTATCGGAGATATCGGAACGATCTACTAAAACTCTCTAATGCCTGAGCGTCTACTTACCACTCATGACACAGAAGACAGTCGATACAGTTTAGGTACTGAGCCTCGAAGGGCAGCCAGGGTCACACTGCTTATACGTCATACAAAAGACAGCCTGCACACAAATTCGAACGCGAGTAACCGCGAAATCTGTGCTTCGAATGCAGCACAACTTAACACGCGGCATTCGAACCACAGATATTACGGTGACTCCTGCTTGCAGACTGTCTTTTGTCTGAGGTATGAGCAGTGTGACTCCGGCTTTAGGAGCGCTTAGAGCCCCGATCAGCCCCGATCCAAACGCCAAAGTGACTACACCCTTTGAAGAATGCCACGGCGATTCAGGCGGCACCACTCAGGCGGCACTCGAGAGTACGAAAGAGTAAAATATCAAGGTAAAAGAGTGTGCAGGGGGAAGAGGAAGGGGGAGGAATGCCTGTATGTCAGAGCGCCGGGAACGCTAGAAGACCATCTCACGGATCAAGTTTTATGGCGCTCATCGTATTTTTTTGAGCATGCTCCTTGCGGCTCATCCAATTGAAGCAGAAGTTACACCGTGACAGTTCGCTTTTAGTGTGTGTTTGTGCGTGCGTGTATTTCAACTTTTAACAGCGCTCTGACTCAATTGTAGAGACAAAATATAGGAAAGTCGGCTGCTCTCTTGGAGCGAACGCCATGCTGCCTCCGGAAGCTTCCTACCTCCATGACAGATACTGGCGTTTGGGTCGAAAAGGCACACGCCTTATCTTCAAGGCTGGAGGCGAACCAACTGAAAGACATCCGTGTCATGTCTTCTTGTCCTTGTGTGTGGCATCTCCACCGTGCGTGAGAAATCTATAGCCAATGCCACACCGCGACTGCTAGCCTGTCTTTACCGTGCATCGCGTAGCTGTGACACACGGACACACGCCAAAGTGACGTCATTTGAAATTCCGGAGGACGAGCTTTTGCTCTACCTGCTGCGCGTGCGGCGGTACGCTAACAGACTCGGTCAGCCTATAGACCACTCGACCCACCTCCTTCCCTTTCTTTTTCCTTTTTCGTTTAATTTGCTCAGCTTTCCCCCACGTAGGTCCCCCACGTCAGCTTTCCCCCACGTAAGACGCAGGTAGCGCGAACATGAAATAGTCATGGTCGCAGCCGAAGGCGTACGAGCGCACGGTTACCTCTGGCTCGTGGTTGAATGCTCGAGAAGAACGCCAGCTCGTGGCACCATCTGGGGTTCGTCGATACCTTGCGCGACTAAAACACAACATAGTAATTGTGTTGTGTGTATGTCCAGCGGGAAGTTAGCTCGATCCAGTGGGCGCCTGGTGTCTCCGAGTACCACCGCTAATCTGAGGAGTCTGAGGTGCACCGCGGAGTAGTGATAGACGGCACGCCGTACACGACACTCATCCAGATCGAAACGGGCGGGGGTAACGATTAAACCCAGGATCCCTGGGTTCTGCAGCGCGAGCTTCCGCTCCACGTGCTCCGAGCGACAAAACATTGTAGGTGCCGTATTCGCGTCAAATGTGCCGCCTACTGTACACATCGCGGCACCGTTAGCGCGAACACGACATCCGCGCGCATTTTCGCATTTTACATATAAATAGTATTAGCGAGCACGAAATTTTATCGCTTACATTACAGAACTACTTCAGCTATTTCCGTAGCAATAATAACTTGCATGACATCCCTTGGTTTCAAAGAGAAAAACCGGAAAAACCGGCGATCGCTTGTACGCGCCAACAGTGTCCCGCTCTGTACGCACATAGACAAGCCTCGGCGTGTTGGCGAGTTTTATCGACCCCCGGTTTCACTTTTTGAGCTTTCGTTATCACATCCCGCTTCTGGAGGATGGGATATTTAGGAGTATTCAGTTTAACGGAAACGCTTTAGCTTAACATTACTCTAGACAAAACCTTAAATTCGGAACCGGAAAACAAAAACACAGAGACACACGCATAAACAATAAGACGTTTCTGTTCTTTCCTCGTGGGCTTTCCGGGATGCGACGGGGCGTCATGCCGTTTCCGAGGCCGTTACACCCTCGCCATTTAAAACGCGACTTATTCCCCTTACCACCGCGACACCGCTGCATTCCCAGGTCTACGACGGGAAGTTGCTCGCACCCGGACGCGCACAATGCACTTCTGTAACCTCGTTAACTTCAACTTTTGGTCCTCCGAGGAACCCATGTATGCGATTAAGCATTCTCGTCTCCAGATTCTTATACCCGCGACGGCGGCGTGGAGCGTGAAACTTGAAGGAAGCGTTGTGAACCCTCCACCGTACGAGGTTCTCGCCGTTTATAAATTTTAGAGAGCCTAGATTGAAGACAGGTTCCATCTGAAGCCACGGGGAGCGTTGGCAATTTAATGGCACACTCCTCTCGCTGAGAGTGGTCGCAAGGGCGCATGCGCTGCATTGTCGCGTGGGCAGGATAAAGCAGACGGGAAGGCGGAGGCGCTTCTGCAAACTATCGACGATTTTGCCACCTTCTCGCAGCTCGTATTACAAACGCTGCGCATAAACCACCTGATCCCAATCGAGCATTTGGAAACTCTTTCTAATATAGGCTCTCTAATGAATGCTACTCTTTTTCCTCGTCCTTCTCTCATCCTGCGCGCCGGTGTCTTGAAAGATGGAAGGCGGAGCGGAAACTATACGCGCGGTGGAGCGTCTCATTCGATTTTGCACGAAGGAGGAAGGGCGCGCGCGAGTGCGCGCAGAGCCTGCAGCGCGTTCGTTGAATTTTGGATGCTCGGAGCTGGTGTAGGGATATAGATTCATAGGCCTGATTCACTGGAGCGACGTCAAGTCGACTAGCGACCCCCGCTTTCATCAAGCACGCGCACCAACACTGTGTATGCGTGCTTGTGGAGTCTGTTGTTTACAATTCTATGCGTGCGTGTGTTTGTTCTAAGTAGAAGGTGCCAGAATCTCGACGACGCCTCAGGTGGCTCTCTTATTGAAACAGCGGTCTTACATGTACGGTAGAACGAGACCCTGAACAGAATTCCGAGATTTTCGTAAATATTCTGTTCAGGATTGCGAGAACGGACTCGGCGTTATTTTATGCTACGTTGTCCAGGACAGAGTCCAGGACAGCGTCGCTTCCACGGTGCTGTAGCCTCACGCTGCTGCGAGAGCGAAGGGCTTGGACTTGCATCCCATTCGCACGCGCTCACTCAAGTAGCTCCTGCATGTGGTAAAGCACTGCGACACGCTAGCCTTGACACCGTAAGACTAAATTGTTGATTCCGAGTGTAGGCTATACTCGCAGATATTTGTGGACGAATATGTCTGTGTTCCTAATGTAGTTTCTAGAGTCACTGAATGTTCTCAGAGTATGGAAACTCACAGGCTTCGTTTCAGAACTTAGTCGGGGCGCAGCAGTCGCGATCCAACCCCTCCCCAATATGGCGCTGCCCTGTGCGGTTGAAGTGGGTAGGAGCGTAGCGTGTACAGTGTAGCTTTCATTCTCGTGCGAGCTCTTCGATCCACTTTACTGGTCTGTGGCGACAATAATTTGTTTTTATTAAAGTTTTTTTCCTTCGTTCCGAGTGGTGCGTGACTTGCCCCTCGCTGTCTCGTCTCTCTTCTCGTCTAGAAACACATCGGAGTCGAGTGTTAGGCTTAACATTTGAGGTGTAGAGTTTGAAACACAGTACCAGCGCAATTGGAGCGAGCAAACGAGCCGGCAATTTTTTTTTGTCAAACTAGATTAGCGGCAATTTGATATAAAAATAAAACAAACCAGAGAAAATCAACGCACCTTCAATTCGGTCCTAATTCCCATCGATGTGAGTGCGTACCAGGCATATCCGTAATAACGCGGAAACGTTTTTTTTATATTTTTTTATACTGGGTTTAGCGGGATTCATTTACGGTAAGCGGACTGAATGGAATTCTCTACTCCGCGAACGTTCAGTGACTCTACTGGTTCCTAGGTCGAAGGCACATGCAACGCTCTGGAAAGCTTCGAGCCGATTGTTTAAGGGTCTCGGCAATTTTAACATTGGCGAAAGAGCCAAAACCAAGTTTTATGTGAGCGTACGACTACGCGGGTTGACGCAGAAGCAGAGCTGGTAGTAGTTGTCAGAATGTGTTTGTTTGTAATTATCATCAGAGGCGGATTTATTTATGGGTGAGGCCCAAGAGAGGAGGGGGGCGTGGGGGGGGCAGGAGGGGGGGGGTTGCAGACATGACGTCACGAGCGAAGCGTTGCGCAGATTTATTTTGTTAACCTAATATTTGCCATTTCATTAAAAAAACAATTGCTTACTAAATAAAAACCCTCGATGTATGTCGTTTTTGTATAGAAAAGTTGCCCTTGTGGGGCATAGGAAAAGCGGATGACCTCCCTTGCTCCTTTAAATCCGCCCCTGGTTGCCATAGATTCAGGCACGTAGCCGGGAAGCATGCCCCCCCCCCCTCCTTCCCGAAATCTTCCATTTTGCTGGGGCCTCCTCTATCCCTCTTCAGCACACAGCATTTTGTCATCGTGCCTGATTAGATTCAGTACAGAGTTCGTTGTTGTCATATGTCTGTTTGTAGATGTCATAGTTCCAAAGGAGTGTTCGTAGTTATCAAAATCAAAACTTAGAAGCGTAGTTTGTAGCTGTCAAAACGTGTGCTCGTAGTGGCCTTGACCGTTTTATAGACAGCTCACATTTCATGCAATAAATAAATAAAATAGAAAAAAAACATTTCAAGGCTTGACACGGTGTTAATGCTTGCATTGTTATTTTTTAATTACTTGCCAGTTGAGTTTACAATGACCACTCCATTACGTGACACCCGACAATAGTCGAGTGATCGTTGAAAAATTTTTCTTTTGCGAGGAAAGCACAACTCCCGACTTTGAACTACATTTCCCAAATTTGGTCTTGTTAAATTTGTATCACAAAATGATGTTTTGTAAACTCTGAAGCTACTCGACTTTATTCAATATTCGCCGCCATTTACGGAAATAACTGATGCACCCTCTATTACCCCTAGAACAATGCATACCAGTTTAAAAAAAAACGGAATGAATGGCCGCCATGAAAGATTGAGCTAAAAGGTACTTGTTATTTACTTTGAAAGTATATTGTATTCATAGTATTTTACTCCAAATACATTGCACCCGTTGTACTTACCACTTTACCTGAAGTACATAACTTCTCGTTTACTTTGTACTTGCTTGTTAGTTCTTTTTAGATGTACTTTACCCAACACTTGATTTAATTAAAATATAATCTAAGCACCTTAAAGATTATTTCGTAAATGTTGGTGGGTAAAATAGTAATATTTTTGTCCTTTTTTATATTCTTTTTTACTTTATGATTTTTTTGGTTTTGTTTTGCTTGGTATGTGTACTGAACTCCTCCTGTTTTTTTTTTTTTGGTCTACTTTTCATATGCATGTGCTGTTAACCTATGTAGGGGGTTGAAGGCCTCGAAGAGCTCTATTTTCGCAACTTTTTTTCCTCGACCTCCACTGTCAATGTTGATTTAAAAGAAAAAAAAAGAACAAATTATAGTTCTGCGCAGATGCATGGCCTCCGAGATCCCGAAGCGCGCAAACCGGATCTCGGAGGTGCGCGCGCGCTTCGGGATCTCGGAGGCCATGGCAGATAGGAAGTGTTTCCAAGGTTACCCGAGAGATGGCGCTAGCGCGCTAGTGTGTACTATTCGTCGTACGCGGTCATGAACCGTCGCAACGAAGGCGATCCTAATCAAACGCAAATTTGTGAAACAGTTTTAACTCACCCAAGCAGAGCCCATAGCAGAGTTGCTTTACACTCCCCTCCCTCCACTCCGCTCGGGGAAAATAGTCATAATATCATGCACGAGCTTTTTGGCAAGCCTCGTCGGAGCCACCAAGGCTTCACCAAACTAAAGACCAAAACGATGTGCAAAAAATCACAAAAAAGTTGAGGAGGCGTTGCAAGATGCGTCGATCAAACGAACACGGTCAGCTTTCAATAAAACAAACTGTCGATGATATGTTTTGCAAAGTCGACGAAACAGCCTGGCGATGAAACGTCGTTCGGCGAACTGATTGCCACCGGTTCCGAGTCGCCAATGCGAGGCGACTGCCGAGAGAAGACACGCTGCATACAAAAAAGAAGCCGGTAGGAGCACCGCAAATCATTCTTTCGTCGCTAAAAAGCAACGGTAGGCTTAGTTACAATAGAAAACGGCCAACTCCAAAGGTGTAATCCGAGGTAAGGCCGACGTGGTCATCACGAAACAGCCCCCTATCGACTTGATGTCGCACGGTAAAGGCCATGAGAAGAAACGGTCGTCTGGCCGTTACAGTGGAGTAATCTTCGTTTAAAAAAATATGAACTATTTCACTTCTAAATGAACAAAATTATTCAACATAGCCACTGAGAGAACGGGAAACAAAGGTTATGCCAAAACCAGCATTTGCATAGTTCCCGAGCTCTCCAATGGGCAAGCGGTACAATATGTGACATGTTGTACAACTTGCAAGTCGAGAAGGCGTTCTAAAAACATAGTATTCTGCGCATTTTTTTCTTAAAGTTTTGCTAGCGTTTTTTTTTTTTGGCATTCATATTACACTTTTGAACCTCTTATCACTCTTTGGGAACGAGCTGTATTGGCCCCATATCAGAACATTTGACTTCCCTTTTTCCAGCTTTACCAGTAAAGCCGCTTAGCCTCTCAGACCAAAGATATTATTGAATAGCTCCGCGCGAAAAAAAAAAAAAAGAAATGATCGGGATTTGTAATTTTGTTTGCTAGATGAAATGTGACTGTCAGCGTGTTGAACCAATAGACCCTTTTCAAAATTTCATCGAACAACATAGGCAGTCGCCATTGCTTGGACAGGAAGCGCGCGGTGGAAGCATTGAGTGTGTCGTTCGATACCTGATCGTAGAACGTAGCGCAGGCGGGTAGAGATCGGGTGGTCGGAGCACGGAACGATCACTATAACTGTGACTGCGAGTCGCGGCTCAAAAGTGTGCAGGCTTCGTGCCTTCGATCGCATCGCTGTTCTCACAAAAAGCTGTAAAAAAAAAAAAGAAAGAAAGAAGAAAATTAGAATCAAACTAACATTATTTTCGTTAACTTTCGACGTGTATACGGTTGTAATCAATCTAAGTAGTCTAATTGAGCAACGAACGTAGTGATAATTAACGACGCCCCGTGTTTCACCCAAGGCTTGTTGACGCGCTCCTCCACTTTCCCACGAGGTCATCCGATAACTGCCAGATGATGAGGTCATCTCTGAGGGCGGCAGCGCTATCGCCCATACCCGTATCTCTGAAGGAGGAGGGACGGCAATTTAGCGTTATTATTCGTATTGCAAGAGTGTTGGGAAACAGCACACATTCCGAGAACCCGAAGACACGTTATATGCCATGGCATTCACTTCAAACGCTACTCGCCTGTTCCATCTCGAGTCGGTACTGCTAGCACCATTTAATGAAGGCTTTTATCTACACTACTTCTTTCGTCTTTTTTGTATTCTTTGTTCTGGGGCGATAATTTCTGTATGGTTCGAAATGACATTAACGCGGACGCATCAAATTCCAATAGCAAGCTCGTGCGAAACGGTCAATTAAAGGAATATTTCTTAAACGAGCTCATCGCTACCCCAGGATTATTAGGGAGTCGTAATTTCATGGTAAAATTAATTCTTAAAGTGCCTAAATGAACGAAGCTATTCCAGTAAGTTTAAGGGACGTCTGTATTTTTGACAACTTTTAAAATTTGCATGCTAGAATAGAGCACGAATCGAATCGCTCTGCTAACCGTTTGTCTGTTCTTTAATGCCCGCCTCCGCGGTAGAAGTGAGTAAAGCGCATTTAGCACACGGCAACGTCACAAAGAAAGACGTGCGCAAACATTTAGTATATGACGACGTAATTACCCATCAGCGTTTACTTTTTAATGACATAGACGTGGCAGGTACTCTGCATGAGCGTGTGTTCGACACATACTTTGTGTATGTGTATGTATTTCTGAAAGGCGTACTGTACGAAGAGAAATAAGAAATATCGTCACACTTCTTCTGTTGCTGGAATGTTCTTGGGCGGAGTATCTACATAAAGTACATTATTCGAAAAACTAGTTTCTACATGAATAGCATCTCTGTACTGCTGACATATGAAGTATCAATAATAAAAGGAAAATTGTTGATGACCCAGCGCATTCGGCAGTAATGTTTTGTGTGTTTAGTTAAAAAAAATAAAGACTCCAAATTGCTACACGGAGGCTTAGTGTGACTCATAAAGCTGGGAGTGCCATAAAGGGTCTTTATTGTTTATGGTGTGAAGAGGCAGATTAGGCAATTCAGATAGAAGGCAAACGTGATGTCTTCAACATAGTCTTAAACAAGTATTTCGCAGTTAGAGGCCTGTGTCGCCCCTGACGAGTCAAGAAGCTTTACGAGACTTAACGCGCTTTTAACACGATAAGGGGTGTTACAGCAACACCATTAAGATGCTGGTGAATACAAGAAAAGTAGGATGCTTTCGATTTTAGCAGCTTCCTAAGGATATATTTTTACGATCAACAAGTCTACAAGCAACAAGCAAAACACGTGAAGAGCTAACCTGCATAGGAAAAGCAAGCACTTGAGCATATTACTATCAAAACAATACTGCTCTTGGATGGTCTCGACCTGCTCTGCCGATCGCAAAATCAGGAAGGAAGCGTTTTCGAACTTGGTAGAAGAAACGGTAGAGGAACTTGGTAAAAGGTACTTATTATAAAAAACCTGCACTCTAAGAAATGCCTGCGCGTCTACTTACCCGCAAAACACTCGAAGAGCCCATCTCTGCGATCTACGAAATCAGCTCAGCGAATGATTAGGCGGAGTCTGTTTAGGCCTCAAAATTAACTCTGCTTTGTAGCATTACGCAATGCGAGCCTGACGCTTTGCACTGCGTATTGCCACAGCGCAGTCTTCATTTTTAGGTCTAAACGGATGTTCCGCGTCATCATTCGCTGAGCTGATTTCGTAGATCGCAGAGATTGGTTCTTTAAGTGTTTTGCGGGTAAGTAGACGCGGAGGAATTTCATAGAGTGTGGTAGAATGAACCCGGCAAGAAGGAAGCGTTTCGGGACCTGGTAGGTCCTTTGAAGGAACTATAAGGTCCCGAAACATTTCCTTCCTGATTTTGGGATCACCACGGAAGATCCAAACCATATAGGGGCAATAATGTTTTGATAAAGCAGCAAGCAATATATGGAGTTCTCACATGCACAGAAACAGCAAATATACTGACGCAATCGATCACGCACGAAGCAAAAATCCCTACCCTGTTGATTCCTCCCCGCCTGATACAAGGTGCGATAAAAAAAGTCTCGAGATTGATTTTGTAGTGTAAAGAAGAGGAAGCAGCACGGTGATGTGCGGGCAGCAGTCGGAGTCAGGGTCTTTTGTGTCTCGTTATGCATTTGGAGCTGCGCTATAGAAGTTTTTGTGACCACGTGCACAAACACCATGTCGATTTCACCATACACTGCAGACCAGAGCGAGAGAGAACATCAATTCTGTGTGAAACTCAGCAAATCTGAAACGGAGACCTTGTAAATGATTCAGCAGGCTTATATGTCAACAAGCTGTGAATTGTGTGAAGTGTTTTGAGCGAAACCCGCCTTTCAAGACTGATAGAATATCATTGCAAGACAAAAAGAGGTCGGAGAAGAAGACCCGTTACCTCCATTCGTCTTCCAACAATGCTCTGCCATTTTTGAAGCCCGAGTGCCACTCAGAACACTTCATAAAATTCACTGATTTTTGACATAAGCCCGCTGAATCATTTAAAACATATTTGCTTTACGATTCGCCGAGTTTGGCGCTCAATTGATGTTCGCACTCACTTTGGTTTGCAGTGTATAGTGATGTCACCATTGTGCGCGTGCACGTGGTCGCAAAACCGCGTGTCGCGCAGCTCCAACTGTTCACAGGAGAACGCCATTTGGCATAATGAGATACGGAGGTCCATAGCCTTCGGCTGCTAAGCGCGCTTCACAGTGCCGCTTTCTTTTCAACGCTAAAATTTAGTCTCAGAACTTTGTGATCGCACCTCGTATACTCGACAATCCAAAAGAAACTCAGTCAAGGATGACCTTCTCCGCAATTACGAGGGTCACAATTATGTTGCCTTTTCTCGTCAATGTTTTATGTAAAGCATAATATATCTAAGTTCATGGTATGCATATCCAAGTGAAAAATATTCGTACAAACAGTCATTATTCAACATTGTTGCTAAAACGACCACAGCAAAGGCTGTTTGAAGCGGGTATCAATACGACAAACACACCTTAGAATGGGTGTTCACCGTAGCACCTTTTTCCACACCCTTCAAATAGGCAGTATGTTTTATGCAAGAGCACCTTATCTTACTATAAAAGGTTGTATTTCTCAAAAAAGGGTGATAAGCGTGTGTAGCCATGAGTGGAAGTATCAAAAACGGCTTTTCACCTTTGAAAATGTAAACATTCTTGTGTATAAGTTTGGAACCATTTACGAAAAAAAAATCGGACGGGAATTGGAAGATGCAAAAATTATTTCATACCATATTTGAGAACTGAGGGACAAAATAAATTTATTTAACGTGAATCGTAAATATGATTTCGTTGAAAGCGTAAGAGCTATTTCAGACCAATAAACACCAAGCGTAGTTCTATTTCTTCGAAGAATGGCGTGGAACTGTTTTTAGAAGTCTCGATTTTCATCCGATTTTTGGTTCGCCTTTCCTACCTCTGTTTCAGCATTTAGAGAGCGTTTTTATCATCGCGGTATTTCTATGATTGAGGATCCTGTTGTCACTTAGAAGCACACGTCCACAGATCTCCCGTGCATGCACAGAAGCAGCACTGACGATATCTTCGAAATAATATTTGAGACGCATATAACAACGTTCGCCTCATCACGCACCCCGTTCGAAGCATCGATGATTCCTTTTCCGTGACAAAGTCAATGTTATGCGGTAACTACGAGATTGATGTTCTGCTTAGACAAAAAGGTTTACTACGGAAAGAACATGCCTGGCTTTCTTCGGAAGTAATTTTCTAATGGGAACTGTTACAAAACCAAGGATGAAACTGTTTGGACAAGCGAGAGACACCTATGCACTAAAAATACGAAGTATCGGGCGTTTGGGAAAAAAGAGCCGAGTTTTTCTCACCGCAAAAATAAACTACGCATTGTTGAACACTCGGCATCCGCCCAAATGTAGCGCGAGCGGTTGAGACGAGATGCCAAAGTAACCGGCATCTGCTAACCGGCATCTGCATTTAAATTTAAAAATTATTTTTGAATCATTTTAATGACAAATAGGTGGCCAGCAAGGCCCGCGAATCATAGGGGTAGAAAGCTTCGGGAAGCGACAGGACGCCACCAGAGGCCAACGATGACCAAAAACGAACAAAACCAGAAGACGCTGTTGAACGGAAAGGATACCATTAGACACCCTTGGGGGTGTTCCCACCCACCGCCACCTCTATTTTCCGGCTTCACTTGCGATTTTCTCGTCTTGCTGGCTCGAGCCTGTACGTCGCCTCCTCTTCTTCCTGCCCCCATGCTGCGAATGCATGGAGAGATGAATGGCGTCTGCTACCGGAAAAGGACCACATTTTCCCAGTGACAATTTCCGAAAATTGCTTATAACTTTCGGCTCAGCTAACAGAAAGTTCCGCAACTTTGGAGTCTGGTCTCAACCTCTTTCACTACGTTGGTGCCGAGGTAGAGCGTTCAACGATGAGGAGATTGTTTCTTTTTCGTTAAAAAACACAGATTCTTCAATTGCTCCAAACATCCAATATTAAAAAAAAAAAAAACGAACCCTTCATCTATTTTTTTTTATGACAGGCAAAATTTTGGTTTTGTAGGCGCCCTTGTGTTTTCGCATCGTAAGCGCCGATCGAAGCAACATATGTACGGTCACCCTTCACTCCTGATTTTTTACCCAAATTTGTCTGCGGGTACAAAATGAAGATGATGCATAAAATAACTTTAACTTCCACTCTCAAATTAAAAAAAATAATAATTGGTAAACACTTACGCTACCCGTAAGGTGAAACACTGCGACAGCTGAGGTGTGACGTCGGAGCCACTAAGGTGTCATTTCGGAGCAGATGGACTGAATGAACGGTAAAGGTGTGAGCGCGCACCATGAAGTCCGCATAGGCGTTTCGTATTGAAACCGAGTAATACACCGGACGAAAATTCCATAGCGTTTTGGAACCAATGCAGGTGTATTAAGTAGAGAGCATTTCGTGAACCTGTTAAAAAATTTGATTGGACACAAACTAGCACAGCCTTGTGGTAATTGAAGAACACTTCGAAAATCGCGCGCCCAAGTTTGAAATCCAGTGAACGACGAAACTGCATGTGTATGCATGAACCGTTCCCTGTCGTTGGTGTGGCTGCCTGAACGTCTTATGCAATGTTATTGGACACAAACTAACACCGCCTTGGGGTCACTGAAGAACACTTCCAAAATCGCGCACTCAAGTTTCAAGCGTGTAGCTCCACCTAATTTCACGCCCGTGGTTTCGCCGGCTTAACACCCACCTAGCTTTATTTGTTTTATCGCCCGAGAACCTTTCTGGCATGATTAGCGAAAACGCTTTGTTTATATTGTTTTCATTATCTGCAGTCTCATGTTTACGTTTCTAGGTGCCGTCATGGTGTCACGTGACGACGTATTGTCACGTGACGTCATGAAGTCACGTGACGTCATGACATCACGTGACTCACGGTGTCACCTGACGTCATTAAGTCGCGTGGCGTCACTGTGCAACGTGACTTGACATGACAATGTCACGTCATGGTGTCAGCTGACGCCAGGTAACAGGTGACGTGATACGCGGCGTGACGTAAGAGTCGTGTCGAGCGGCGTGACGTCAATGTGGAATCTTTTGGCGGAGTGCCGAAAATGGCCCGCGTCAATATGGAGCGCGATCGAAGGCGCGAAACCCGTGAAGTGTCACACTAACTGATATCAGAGTAAAAATAAGATATGAGTACCATGTGGCTTTTGGAATACATTTGGCTCGATCATGACCTGTCCACTGTCAGACGTTACGGGCTCAATACCAAGCTCGATTGCTCAATTTCAGCTTGGTGAGCAGCGACGTCCAAACGGTTTCAACAAAAGTGGCTCAATGGATTGGACACGCGAGCACTGCGTCACCGTTCCTATTTACGCTCGGGTACAATCAGGCTCGCCTGTTGTGACCAAGCTGAGTGGTGACTGCAAATTGCTAACCATTAACAATGTGCAGAGTATAGAAAATGTTTAGAACATTGTCATTCCAAGGGTGTGATTTTCGTCAGCGCGAGATTGAGAGCGAGATCTAATTTGTAATTTTGTGTCACGGGTCGAGTTATATATCGTTCACAGACGTTTTCATCTGCCGATGAAATCAAAGAACAGAGTTCGTCGTGCTACGAAATTGTCATTCGAAAACGGAAACAAAACAAGAAAACACCGTAAATAACCTGTAAAGAAACATGAAAAAAAATTAGAATCGTTCTGTTACGAACCGATCGTCTGAACGAACCCGTGCTGGAAATGTGACCGTCGTCTATCTCCCGCTGGAAGGGATTGCCGACCCGTTATTCCTTCGCAAGTCTCAAGAGTTTCCGCTGCCGTAGACAAACTGCTATTGACCGGTGGACAAAGAGCACTCGGGACAAGCACACCAGAGGGCGCGAAACCTTACTCCTATTTGTGTGTTGGTGAGAACCATGAATATTGCCCGATTTTGGACCCGCGAAGAGGTCCACGTGTTGTCATTGGTCGATAACATCGTGACCAGCGTAAAGCTGTGGCGCCACATCCAATTGGTAGCCGAGGAAGATCTCGCTGTCACCCATGACCAGTGATAGGACCCCAAAAGCAGAACTAGAGTGATCAAAAGAGGACATGATGCGGCTCTAGATTATGTGGGACCCTATAGACCTTTGCAAAGAGAGCTCTCTGGCCACCGCAATTTTGCGACTCGAGTGACCCCTATCACCCAGAAATTTCTGCCACCCACCCGAGCTGTGGAAACCCGGTCAGAGCGACTCCCCATCTGCATTATGCATGCGGAATTCCCTGGCCTTTTTTGAAAGTTTTGACTTCATTTGCCTGTTCAAGATACTTACCCTTTGTGTGTTATCTGCCACTGTGAGCCCCAGGTGATACCAAGGCTCGTGGCCTGCTCGGCCTTCCCAGGAAACGAACGAAAAGAGCGAACGTGAAGCAGCCCGCGACACGGGCAGTTCGGCGTTCTTGGAGGATTATTTCAGTTGAGATAATCTCCGAAAAGCATTCCCGGCTATGTTCCGGGTTTTCGCGAAAAATAGCTCCGGGGTGTGGATACGAAATAGACACGTTCGTTCATTTGCTTTGATGCTGTGCAAATAAGCAGCTCTCTTCAACACGTGCCCCAAAACAAGCTGGATTCCGTTCGATCGTCGTGAAGTGACTATCGTTGACATTGTATATTGGATATGCTGTGTTATTTGAGACCTTTCTCAAATCCTCTTCGGATAACGCCGCACCGTGGGGTACGTACAATACATGTTGTTTCGATTGATGAAACTCGTTGAATTTCATGTTGTGAGCGGGGAATACCCATGCAGTTCAAGTATCCTGCAAACTTGGAAACAGCGCGAAAAACACAAGGGACAAGAACGAGAAGTGGACGAACACACCGCTGTTCGTCCACTTCTCGTTCTTGTCCCTTGTGTTTTTTCGCGCTGTTTCCAAGTTTGGATTATGAACCAACTAGCCAAACTTCACGCCTTGTTGCAAGTATCCTGTGTGGTAAAATATTTTTGACAGTTAAGACTTCTGTAGATTGAAACGGCCGAGTGTATGGTGCCGTAAAATGTAAACATAAAATGAAACAAACATTCCAGTTGCATTTGTTCTGTTGCGCACGGACTCACCAAAACAGATTTTATGCGTTTGTTTTTATTTCCAGAAATAGCACAATGCGTCCTTAAAAACGTCAAGACATTCGATTCGCCATAGAACACGAAAAAAAAACTCGACAATTTTGTTGCCATTAGCGTCCGGGATTGCGCCTACGCAGGCTGCCACGGCCCACTGACGAGAACACCCACAGCTCCAGCGCAGTCGGGCAACACTGACGTACACTCTCACAACCAGTGACGCGCGCTGCAGATCGCTTCGTTTGATACGGCCGCTGGAAAGGTCTATACTAACCGCGAAATGGAGACGTTACCGCAACTCAGTTTTTTGCCATCTTATGCAAAACAACTGAGGCATTAAAATAAATATATAATGCACGTTTTATATAATACAAACGTCAGAGTAATGCCGATCAATATTTTTCTAAAGTGAGCAACGTGTAGAATGGATTGTTTGCAACATTACAATCTGTAAAATTCTTCAAATAGACGATTTTTTTCTCTCGCGAACAGTTGATGGTGTAACCTTTTTACAACGCACGAGAAATGTGTTATTGTAGAACACACACACAAAAAAATATACTGCTTTTAGCGTTGAAGTAGTTGCCATATTTCACTTTTCTTCAAGCCCGCTCTTTGTTTAAACTCTATGCCCTTTTCCATTCACTAAGGCCCCCCCCCTCCCCCCCTCCCCCTCCCCTTCCTCCCTTTCCCGAGTTTCGGGGCCAATTCGAAACTACTTTCACAACTGCCTTGCAAAACGTAGTCTCTTTTCTTGATCTGCTTCTAAAACTTCATCTCCATATTCATGAACCCTAAAGACACTTCGATAGCCTTTTCTCGTGTTCGTACCATTATTGAGCCCGTTGCTCGGATGAACAAGGTGCTTAGCGGAACGCTGGAGCGTTGAGCCCTCTCCAAAGAAGAAATCGCCAGATCCATTGAAATTTTGTTGCTGGATGAAGCACTGCCACTCCTGTCTCTGCGTGCAGCTGGAACGACGAGCTCGTTTCTCGTTGCGCCTCGCTTTGGGACAAGTTTGCGTTCAGAAGCTCGTGTCACTTTTCCTGCGTTACATACGTGCAGCGGAAGTGGGATGATTCGAGAATACCCACCCTCCAAGTAATATAAGCTAAGCAAGAAAAAAAAGCATTCTGCTCGTACTACGCTTCTGTCTTGCGACACAGCAAGTCTGTGTCGCAAGACTTTTGTCAGACATGTACAAGTTACTCAAATTAGTAATTGGTTTAAGTTACTGAGTATCACGAGCCTCAAAAGTAATTTGAGTAGAGTAGAAATTATTCAAATAGAGTGTAATTGAGTTAACTGCGAACTACCGTAAATGTAGTTAATTAGTTCTGAAGTAAGTTAGTTTTTTTATATTTTTGATGGTAAAAGTAAGTTGGTAGGTTTTAATTGTTAGCGAAATCCCGCTAGCCAGATATAAGCCATTTTCTGGCTTGTGCTTCCACCGAAATGCTTTATTATCTGATACTGCTTCTATGTGCCTAGCTTATTGTTATGTACTTTTGGAGAATGATTAATTTTTTCCCAAACGATCTTCAGTCTTGGAAGATCGGCATATTCTCAATTTTCGGAGTTGAGGCAATAAAAAAAGTTCAACCTCTAAATTTCCCTTTAGCACGCAATTTTTTTAAGTGTTCGTGCAGCATCAATATAGAGTTTTAGTAGATCGTTCCGATACCCCCGATACTCCCGATAACGATACTATATATGTAAGCGCAAAGGCGGAGGCAGAGTATCGGGTATCGTTATCGGAGTCATCGGAACGATCTACTAAAACTCTCTATTACAGGAGCACCACATGAGCTTCAGAGTGAATGCCGCATTTTGATGCCTTCTTTGAGTGAGAATGCAGTGTGTAATGACAACACCTCTAATCGGCGAGAGTTCCTACGTTGGGGAGAGGCAGGGGAGAAGCCTTTTCTTTAGATGCCCTATGTGCCAATTATCTCCTTGAGCTTAGGGGCATAAAGAAGCGTTAGTCTCCAGCGCTAATCCCGCAGTTACTCGGCCACACTTGAGAACCCACTCGAGAGACGCCTTCGCGTCTCGTGCACGGTTGGGACTGTTGCTGAGGAAGACGGAGAGCGCACAGATATTTGGAAAGATAGCTTTCTATGGATTATCTCTACTTCCAGCTCTTTACAAATATCAGCTGATCTTCCGACATCGTATCTGTTTTTGTGTGCGAATGTCGAATATCAAAAGTAATTTGTAATTTGAGTAGAAGTGGCTCGGAAGAAGCAAACTACGGCGCGGGCGAAATGGATTGAACGCATTTTTAGCTGACCGCATAAATCGGTCTTTTTAACTTATCGCGCTGGGATTTACTACAGAGCTGCTTGGAAGTAGTGGAACTTTTCTCTCAAATTGAGGAAATATTGGCCCGCCAGAGTAAATCACGAAAAATCAAAAACTATGTTTTCCTTTTACTTTGCATGTACATATACTAAAAAAAAAAGATACTTTTTTGTTACTGTGGCGCTTATTTGGGCCAAATGAAGTAAAGAATTGGTAAACCGATTCTATTTTCTTTTCATGTCACAAAGTGTTTTGTCGTAGTAAACGACAGAATAGCAGAGAACGATTTTCTGATGATTTTGAGAAAAAAAGGCTTAGCAAGAATTTTTCCATAGAGAAAACTAGTTTTTATTTTCTTTCTTTTGACTCCGCAGGTTTCATCTATCATACTCTGAATTAATGAATGCGCCACCTTCGAGCCCCACCTGTAGTGTGTGAAAATTAGTCGAATTTCTCTAAGGGACACTGTACTGAATTCCATTCTTTTACCTTCAAGAAGGTTAATTATTTCTGGGATTGTATGTTTAAGCATTTGTGTGCCATAGTTCGTTCTTGCAGGTCCACCACACAACATTTCGCACGACGTATCTACCCCTGATTTGTTCTAGTTTTAGACTAATGCCTAGTCTATAGCTAAATAGAGCATGTAAATTGATAACGCGAAACTTCTTAAATAAACTCGCTGTGTGAAAGTCAAATGAAACGTCTTCTATAGGCCTTAACGTTTTCTTTTGTTGCGACAAGTGTATTTTATTAGATACGTCAACGTTGTTGTACCCCAGACTACATTACAATAGTTTAGCGGAAGTAAAATAACGAATTGTATGTTAATAGTTTCACATTTTGCTGGTAACATGTACCAATGGTGGTCTCTCACACCTACTGCTTGTAACAGCTTAGGAAATAAGTTAGTAGACATTACTATCCTCTGTAAATATGACGTCTAAAGGCTGAACTCCATGGAACGAATTAAGGCTGAAACTCCATGGGACGAATTATGCGACGAATAACTCGGCGAACGTGCCGCCTGACGGCACGCCTCGATTTGCGCGCGACATAGCAGCCACTGTGTTGATTCCACGCGCCGTGCGGTAGCCGCCGGGCAAAATTCGTCGGTTATTCGGCAGCATGCTAAGAGCTTCAGTGCCATGGAGTTCAGCCTTAAGAGCTTGAAAGAGTTTACGATCTCTATTTTGGAGGAATTCAAAACGATATCTTTGGTGATTGTGACTAGCTTATGTTCTGGACGAAAAAGCACTGCTTTTGTTTTTTCGACGTTGACTTTTAGTGAAATAATACGACTCCAAATTGCTAATACAGATAACGCCTGGTTTGCCATGTCAAAATAGCACATCGGCCTTTTTAGCTCAAAAAAGCAAACTAGCGTCGTCGGCGTAGTTGATAAATGTTGCCTCAGAGTTAATATTCACAATATCATTAACGTAAATATTGAAAGGAAAATGACATAATACACTACCCTGTGGAACACCAGTAAGAATACGCTTCGAACTTGACGAATATCCATCAATATAAAGTAATTGCATCCGATACTCTAGGTAAGACTTCACTAACTGCAAAGCATGCCCTCGAATTCTATATGTATCCAATTTTGCTAGTAAAATTTCATGATTGAGGCGATCAAAAGCCTTTGTGAAGTCTATGAATACTCCAAGAACAATTTTTTTCTTCAAGATTTTGCAAGATGAATTCTTTCTGGACGAGTAGCACGTCACTCAAAACTCGGACAAAAGTTGCTTTCCCCATCCCGTTCATTCCCAAGCTGACAGTGCTGTGGAAGCTACTTGCTCGTTGGGCCAGCTACATTTTCGCCACGTTATCGCGCTCCCTCGCGCATACCCACGCGCAGAGAATGAGGTCAGGTGATGGAAGGGAGGTGGCTTATTGTCCGGCAAGCGTATAACTTCCACCGCACTGTCAGCGTAGAGGTAAGCGGGGTGGGGAAGCAATTTGAAGTAAAATAACCAAAATAAAGCGTTGACGAACGCGCGTGCAAAATGCCATTTGTTTTTTACTTTTGCTTTAGAGCAGTTATAGACCGACACGCGGAGCGACTCTGTTTGCCAACACGGCGGGAAGGCCACGCATGCGCGGTAGCTATGTGGGCAAGAGCAGCCCGGCTCTCCGTGTTTTCGCCATTGCGTTCTATGGCGTGGGCTCGTTGTTGACGTTGTAAGGACGCTTGTATCTTTATTTGTGCGTCGTATTTCCTGGCAACGTATGTCGTATGCTATGCCCGACTATTTGAGCTCGCTGCCCGAGCCTGAACGGCAGAGGTATCGAAACAAACTGTGCGTGGACGGCGTTGCTTTCGACGATCCGTACGCCGTAAACAAGGCCTGCTGGACTTCCGACGTAAAGCTGCTGCCACCGAAGTCGATGGCTCACGTCGTCGTTCATTTAGTTCTTTCGCCAAGCCAGTTCACGGCCGACACGGTGCAGGCGTACAAGTCTCTCGAGGCCTACGATTACTTCGAGTCGGTTTCCGCACTGCCGGCGGGATCAGCATTCTGTGGGTCTACGGAAGTGTATTCATTAATTGATTAAATACACACAGCGTCTTCAAGTCAAGGTATGATATTTTTCCTACCCTCTTGACCACAAGGCATGACAAGCAGTAACGCTTTGTCCGTTCTGCAGCCTTGGCTGTAACAGGTTACAAGTAACGGCGTTGCCGGTAACGCGTTACTTTTTTCAGTAAAGTAGTAACCTACTCGTTACTCTTTCGACACAGTAACGGGTAACGTACTATTTCAAGTAACGTAGTTACGTTACTCGTTACTACTTCCCAAGTCTTAAAGAAATTACAATTTCTTTTTGTGTTTTAGGCCTCAAGTCATGTTTTTCTTTGCGTTTTTTTTCGTGAGTATTTAGGTGAAACCGTAAAAAGAGATAAAGTAATTATGTTCAGTTTCTGCATGACCATAATGTTTCTTGATATATGACCCGTATCGTCAAAACCGTAAAATGTGTTAAATCATAATTTAAAAAAGTAACGCAGAAGTAACATGCGTTACTTTTTATCGGTAGCGGTAACGGGTTCCTTTTATTTCTAGGCAACGTAGCTCGGTAACGCGTACCTTTTATTTGCAAGTAACGAGTAACGTATTTCGTTACTTTTTTCGGTAACGCCTACAACGCTGCCGTTCTGTCGCCGAACCTCTTCTGCTGGGTAGCACGGGCGTAGTGAGCCTCCGACGAGCGCTTGCCCGATGCTTTGTGCGCGAACACCATGGGGACAAAATTCGGGTGGTCTCGATCAGACGACGGTTTCCCTGCACATAAGCAAGCCTCGGGACGGAGATTGAAATGGAAGCCGCACTTGCCTCCAAGAAAGTGTTTGCCGCACAAACGGTCGTTCACGCGAGGCGACCATTCTTTTCCATCCACGGATATTATCCACCTTCTATGCCTTTCAGAGTCTGCCGGTGTGTGGAAACTCACTCTGCTTTTTTCTTGTACATTTCGGTGCAATTAACGGCAACACAGCTTCGCGGCATGCTGAATTGCAGACATGTACAAGTTACTAAAAAAAGTAATTAAGTTAAGTTACTGAGTATTGGCCTCAAAAGTAGTTTGAGTAGAGTAGAAATTACTCAAATGGAAAGTAATTGAGGAAATTACTAATTACCGTAAAAAAGTAGCGAATTACTTTTGAAGTTACTTTTATATGTTTTTTGTGGTAAAAAGAAAGTACATAGGTTTCGATCCGTTAGCGAAAAATGTGTCATTTCTATTTTGAGGTTTAGCACTGCCTGAGCTTGATTTTTTAGACAGTGCATGCTTGTTTACAGTGTTGCGTAAAGTACATCTTAAAAGTACTTGAAGTAAAGTACAAAGTAAATGAGAGGTTATGTACTTCAAGTAAAGTAGTATGTACACCGGGTGAAATGTACTTGAACTAACGTACTATAAATACAATATCTTTCAAGGTAAAGTACAAGTACTTTTAACACAAATCTTTCATGATGACCTTTCATTCCCTATATAGTCTTTTTTTAACTGGTATGCATTGCTACAGGGGTAATCGGAGGTGCATCAGTTTTTGCGGAAATGGCACCAAATATTGTATAAAGTCAAGTCGCCACGGAGTAGTTGTTTTACTCTTGCTGACGAGCTATTTGACATAATCAACTTATAAGGCACTTAATTGTGTTGGTCTTATAGCCGCCGTTACTTCATTCAGAGAAATGACCAGATGACGTCTCGAAAAGAGCGCGTTTTCACACGACGATACGCCATCTTTTGTTTTCAAATTCGGGGAATGTACATTGAAGTCGGAAGTTTTACTTTCCTCGGAAGGTACAAGTACATGC
This sequence comes from Ixodes ricinus, assembly GCA_037355805.1. NCBI lineage: Eukaryota > Metazoa > Arthropoda > Arachnida > Ixodida > Ixodidae > Ixodes > Ixodes ricinus. Next base: position 76,218 of record JAZHYW010070275.1, read on the forward strand.
TCAGAGAATGTACTTCAAATAAAGTACAAGTTTTCTAAACAGTAGTACTTTAAGTACCATGTACTTAGAGTACTTCCCAACACTGCTTGTTTATTATTTTTTTATATAAAAACGATGGGGGAATTATTAAGGTTTCTCGAACGATCTTCGAACATTCGAAGATCTGCATATACTGAGTTTTGGGAGGAAAGGCAACGCGAAAAGGTCGCCTTTGCGTTGCACTTTAGCACGCAATTCTTCGAGTACAGCACAAACTACGGCAGCACCAGATGAGCTTCAGGGCAGGTGCTGCATTTTGTTGCCTCCTTTGAATGAGGATGCAGTGTGTGCACCTCCTGTAGTGGGCGAAAGTTTCTACGCTGGGGAGAAGCGGGGACCAGCCCTTTCTCCAAATGGGTCAAGTCTCCTTGAGCTTCACACAAAGAAACGCCAGCCTTCGGCGCTAATCCCGCAGTTACTCGGCCTCTCTTGCGTCGTGTCTGTTCGCTCCCCGCGCCTCGTAGCAGTTTTGTTGCAGTGGGGGGCTCGTGAAAATTTTTGGGGGTTTCGGACTCTCCAAACTATTTTCTCCCCACCCTTCTTCCTACGCCACATGCTTCTCCCTCTTCGCAAATATCAGCTGATCTTCCAACATCTTATGTCTTTTGTGCAGGAATGTTTGTTGATCGGCAAAACAACCACTAAAATTCGAAAGTAATTTGTAATTTGAGTAGAAGTTACTGAGAAAAAGTAATTAAAGTAAACTACTAATTACCGAAATAAAAATGTAATTGAAAGTTACTAAACTACTCAGAAAAGTAGTCAAACTACAGTAACTTGAGTAGAGTAGTTGAACTACGTACAAGTCTGCTGAATTGCTATGACGCCCATGCGAAACGTGCGCCCGCCCCCCACCCCTGCCGCCCCCCGGTTCCGGCTAGAGTGCCTTCATACAAGCGCGCGCTTTTGCTTGAGTGGTGACATCTCAGCCATTTTTACGCCCAATCGTTTTTTTATGCATTTTGAAGTTCGCGCAATCCGGTGTCATTCAGCTCGAGCGTGTAGCTTTGGCTAATGCATAGACGCCATTTTAGCGCCCAGGTCACGCAACGAGTGCGCGAGAGCGTCACGCGCTGACACATTCAGTGCAACAATGGATGTCTTCACCCTGAGACAGACAGACATGTAGGCACCCTAGCTCCGGCGCGATCGCAGCGCCGCCGCAGCTCCGTGACGTCAAGCCCGCGTGTCGGTCTATACTTCGTTTCAGCTTAGGTCCAGACGCAGCCGATGCTACAAGCACGAGCGTGTGGCCCTGAACAGTGCCTGTACTGCACGAGCGCGCGTGCTTGGCAGGGACGCTGGAAGCCCGGAGCTCGCGCTTGTAGCATCGGCTGCGTCTGGACCTAAGCTGAAACGAAGTATATAATAATTGGGGTTGTGTGAATATTTATACAGCGTGTAGTTGGTCAGCCATTTTAAAGTTGAGACGAGTCACTCGCTGTAGATGAGCAATTTAGCCAGTGCTGTACAACCACTAGCCTGGGGTGCACCACGCAGTAGTGATACAGGACCGCACGCTGGTACGATGCTCATCCAGATCGAAACGGGCAGGAGTGGGGATTGAACCCAAGATCCCTGGTTCTGCAGTGCGAGCTTTCGCTCCATGTGCTCCGAGCTGGTACGCGCTAGCCCACTCGGCCACCGATCCCCCTTTAGAACAGTTAAGGCTGAACTCCATGGGACGAATATGCTGCGAATAACAGACGGATTTTGCCCGGCGGCTTTTGCTCTGCGCGTGGAATCAACACAGTGGCTGCTACGTCGCGCGCAAAGCGAGCGTACTGTCGGGCGGCGTTCGCCAGTTATTCGTCACATAATTCGTTCCATAGAGTTCAGCCTTTACTGCTGCGGACGCCGGGCGCCGCACGCACACGCCTTCTCCGTATAAAAGATTTGATGTAAAACCCCCAAAATAAAGCGTTGACAAACGCGCGTGCCAGATGCCATTCTTTTTATTTTGCTTTAGAACAGTTAATGCTGCAGACGCCGGCACGTGCGGCGCGTGGAGCACCGTTCCATTAAGTCCCTTGATGCCTCTTTTACAAGTAACGAAAACCAATCCAAATGACAAAGCACATTCCGCTGGAAGCAAATGGCGGCATTCAGTTCAAACTAGAGTGCCTCAATGTCCTTCTGTTTAGGGTGATGCCATCGTTTGTATACTTCGTTTCAGCTTGGGTCCAGACGCAGCCGATGCTACAAGCACGAGTGTGTGGCCCTGAACAGTGCCTGTACTGCACGAGCGCGCGTGCTTGGCAGGGACGCTGGAAGCCCGGAGCTCGCGCTTGTAGCATCGGCTGCGTCTGGACCCAAGCTGAAACGAAGTATAGTACCCGATGCCGACAGCACGCGCTCACAAGGAAAATACAAAGAAATCGCAGGAAACAAAAAGTCGCCGTAGCACAGTCAGCGCCACGAGCGCGTGCAGGGACACGCTCTTTCACGCACTTCAGAACAAAAAAATAAAAATAAGCGTTCGAAACAAAATGGCCAGATGTCATCACCCCAAGCAAAGCGCACATGAAGGCACCCTAGTTCAAACCTTTGTTGTGCGCCACCATTCGCTTCCTAAAACCTGCACCGTCACGCAGTTGGCGCTTCAAAGAATGTCGCTGCTTGTAGGAAGCTCTTATCTAGGGACTTCACATTCCATGCATTCTCCTTGATGCTAGGGAAGTTTAGCAGAGCCGTATACGTAGAGGGTTTGGCAATTCATTGGGAAGTATAGGATACAAATGAGAAGGCGCCATTGGCCGAAAGCGGGCTGGGCGTGTTCCAGTCCGTCTTTACAAATTCGAATGTGGCCAATCAGAATCCGGAAATAACGCCCAGGTGGTGGTCGCTAGAAACAAATTTAATAAGTGCGTCGGAGTAACTCTTAGTCAACGTTTCTAGATTACCTCAGTTGTGGAACTCCCGCGGAAGGGGTACCCCTCACTCACTTCAACCCCCTGCCGTCGTTCGAAGAGCCATCTATTTTTTTGTTTCATATCTGTACGTTCCATAGAGCCAACTAGAGTCACTAAATGAGCTGCGCTTAGAGTATCGGCACTCCGTTCCCCGACATTGTGTGGGCGCCGCCATATTGGGGCTTGTGCAGAGCAGACGCAACTGCAGATCGTCATGATTCAAATGTGCGACTTCCTCAGCATTCGATTCGGTGTTAGGAAGCTCATGCAATATTGCTTTTCTCTGTCGCGGACCGTTTAAACATTTGTGGAGGACGGAAAAGCGTTTCCTGTGATTTCTGATAAAGATTCAGAAAACTGGCAACCATGATTTTAAGCCACAATATGGCCAAGTGTCGTTACTCTGAAGCGTAGCTTATTTAGTGGCACTAGAGCCAACGAGCTAGAGGGGCTTAGAGTGATAAACCGGGGTTTCGGTCTGCACTCGGAAGTGACCTCCATAAGGCCGCTGCCATTGTACGCAAATTCAATCACTCGTCACGTGACCAAACCAAATACGTGACGTCACAGGAAAGATGGCAGCGCCCAGCCAGCGGCTGGCCCCAGCTAAGCCAGAGTTTGTCGGATGCTTTGTTCGTTGTCGTTTGTCTCGGCGAGTTGATTTCAGACGCGGAAAACGGCATATGAGGCCTGTAGAAGCGACTTCAGAGTTCAGTGTGGTGTCTGACGTAGGTATAACGTGAAAATACGGAGGAACGGTGTGCATTTCGCTGGTGACCGACGGGGATATGGCCACAAAAGAGACAATCGGCCCTACGTTGCTCGGACCTCGGATTGATTCGGATACTGATAGAAAAAGTATTTAAAGCGACGTTTCTGCGCTCTGGTTGACCACCGGAACCTTCGAGGTCTGCAGTGAAGCGTGTGCAATGTATTTTCTACACAGTTTAGCGACGGAAATTGCGCGAATCGTGCTTGGCACTGTGTAATCATGGTGCCCCTTCGTTCAAATGACCGAAGGCTCACTTTGGTTGTGCGGCGCACAGGAGAGCTGTTTTGAAGCTGGTAGTTCCCGTGCCGTGCTAAATTATGCTGTGCTGCTTCCCAAATTGTTCCGGCGTAGACGTGCACTTTCACGGAGCACAGGTGTTGAAATTGGTATTGATTCCGCTGGTCTGTCGCACGTTTCGTCGACACAAATATTTCATCAACACTCATTACGCGAATCGCAAGCTGTATGGACATTTCGTTGCGCGTGCTACCTACCCAGTCCACCCGTTCACGCCGCTTTGCGATAACAGTCTGCAGCGGCTGATTACCAAAAAAGGGGTTCCACATTCATTTCCCTTCAGTTCGTCCACAGCAGTCAACAAAACCCGAAGGAGTGGCTTTATTCGGACAGAGTTCAACTAACAGAATGCAGCTTCTTTAGTGGTCAGGATAGACTCTCTTCTGTCAGTTTTGTTATATTGTCACGGATGTTTATTTCAGTCCTATTTTCTATCTTCTGGAAAGTTCCAAGCCATGCTCGGCTGTCATCGTATGTCTTGGTGAAGGTGCTGGGTACTTTACCCATAGCCCTTTTCTCTGTGTGTACCCTGGCGGCTTCTCAGCAGAGTTGCCCGATAATGGGACACGGGTGGCGGACTATTCCGCGTCTTAAACCCCTGCCGAGCCGTGAACCAAGTCCTGTCCCGAACCCGGCAGAAAGACAGCACGACGAGCGAGTACCACAAGGACGAACCTCGAAAAGACACCACGAAGAACCTGAAATCCGAGCCAGTCGCTGCTACCAGCCAGAGCCACTGGAATTCGGTCTTATGCCAGAAAAACCGAAGCTGACTAAGCCAACAATGACAAACCTGCAGCAGCAAACCGCGTCCGCTCCCATCATTGTTTGCATGCCCATCGCACCTCACACTCCGACGCCCTTTAACGCAAGGTGTATGGAAGACGTCGAGGGCTGGATTGAACAATATGACCGTGTCGCCCGCCACAGTTGGTGGACAGACAACCAGCTCCTGCAGAACCTATACTTCTCGTGGAAGAAACTGCCAGGCACTGGTTTGAAAACCACGAATCCTCCTTAACGTCGTGGGAAGTTTGCGAGATCGAGCTGAAGTGCACGTTCATCAGTCAACATTGACGAGAGAGCCGAATTCCTAATTCTGTTCAGGACACGGCTCCAACGAGAGCGTCACCGCCTGCGTGGAGGATGTTTTGCGCCTGATCGAGCACTCACGCCAACCCTGATGCTACAGAAGACAAGAAGCTAAGAATCCCATGTCCCTCATGTGAAGGACAACACGTTCGGCAGCCTTGTCCGCAACCCCACGACAACAGTCAAAGGGTTCATATCACCGAGGCTTCCAACATTGAATGTGCACTGCAGGCCCGAGCCAGTCACTATCAACAACTGCCCAGCGTCTCGACACTCGAGTCGTCCAGCTGCAACTTCGATGCCAGCCTCCCAGGCATCCGCGACTTCATCCACGACGTTGACCGGGAGGAGAAAAGGAAGCTACTTCCTGCCGTCAGTTGCCCGGCTTTTATTTTGATTACCGAGATTGTTTCAGAACAAGTTCGACAGGCATTTCAGCCGCAGACTTCTGCGAGCGAAGTGGCATCTGACGAACCGAGGGCAACTTACGCCACCAGCTGCCTGTTAGTATGCAATGCCATTAAAGGAGACGCCCGACTGTCGAAGCATTCCCGACATCGGGTGTAGGTCTGCGCTGAACAAAGTACGCTGAGAAAAACGGAGGTGCTACGAATGGTCGACCGAAAACCACTCTGCTACCACTGCATGAGCCCGACCATGTCTACTGGAGGTGCCCGTAGCAATGAATAGACCATTTGCTGTCTTACCCAAGCATCAAGGAGAATGCAGGGATTGGTGTTCCACGCGCCCCACGCGCACGCCTTTCCTGTATAAAAGATTCGGAGTAAATAACCAAAAGAAAGCATTGACGAACGCGCGTGCAAGATGCCATTTTTTTTAGGTATTTGCTTTAGAAAATTTACTACTGCTGAGGCCAGCACGTGCGGCGCGTGGAACACCAATCCCTGCATTCTCCTTGATGCTTGGGTAAGAAAGCAAATGGTCTATTGGCCTGCAAGGGTTCGTGCCGAATGACCCTCGACCGCGTCTTGATTAGCGGCCTTGGTCCGTGGTGCCGACATTACCCCAAAGCTCCTGATCCCCATCACCTGGACGGGAGGTAAGCACGACAAAGCAGGTGAGCGGCAATGCAAGGACAGTTGACTTGGTGTCGGTTGTCGTCCAAGGACAATACCTAATAATTTGCTGACACCAATTTGTGTCCACGCCACGAAGCACGCAATTTCCAACTCTGAGGGAGAATGCCGCTGAGTGACTTGAAGAAATAGAATGGTTGGTTGTTCTCGAAAGTGGACAGCAACCATCACCTCACTTCACTTTGCCACATGAGACTTACACAAATTGCAATGGTCGCGGGATGCAAAAAAAAAATCGTTATTAGAAAATGGAAGTGAAATGGCTTGGATAGCAAACAAACATTGTTGCCAGCCATCAAGTCAACGGCACAGCAAAAGGCACAGCCACGTAAGCAATACATGCCCGAGCTTGCTGCATTGACGCAAAAAACTACCAGGAAAATTTGCGGATTAGAAGCCAGCCCCGCAGCTTCGGTGCATTAGATGTCAGTGGCGGCACATGACGGATGATTACAAGACGGCATCAATCGCTCAAAGTTGCCACTCGACCAAACTAAACACCGACGTGCCAGGAGCGTCATCCGACAACAAGGAGCACAGGTACTACGACTGAACGCCTGACACGAGTCTGTCGCAGAAAGAAGTCCTTTTGGAAACATTTGCAAAGAACCAATTATTATGTAATCAAGTGGAAATAAACATATTTGATACACTAACCAATTAAACATATTTTCGCTCGCCTTTACGCCTTCAGAGTCTATACATAAAGAATTGTGTCCACTGCACGTGCTGGACCTTTTGAGGACACTCGCATCTCTGGCCTTTCAATATTAATTACTGGGACATACCAGACTTGCTGAATTAGGTTGCACTCGTTCCAGTTCTCCTGAACATGTGGCGCATCCGAAAACCAACTCCAGTGATGTGAAAATGTTGTTTATTAATTTATTCCCTCCAAGGGCCTCTGTAGGCATTGCAGAGAGGATACTTAGAACTACACAGATGATAACATCAAAGCTCACTGACATTAATGAGCAAAAAATGGGCCCAGCTACCGAAAACAAATATTACACTCGTAACAAATAATTACTGCTGTAACTTGTTAATTGCAAAAACAACGCACCTCTGAGCATCTAGTTTAATAGTATGTGTTGATGCGGTTTCCTGTTACCAAGTTATGGTGAAACGAAGTATAGGCGGCCCACACTTTTGAAAAAAGTTTATTGAAGAGACCCCAAAAAATGGTAGTGAACATTTTTCAACAAGACTGCTCTTCGGGCAAGGGATGAGCGCAAATATGAGTCCTCTTGTCCAGGTAATTAGAACAAGTAAATAATTAACCGATTGATATTATGCACTCTTGATAAAAAAATTATTGCTGCAATAAATGGTACGATAGAGAAAATGTGCAGTTAATCTCCTATTTCTGAGTTGCATACATTTAACGAATTGCTGAGATGTGTGGTTTTATCTCTGTACCTCTAAAAAGTGGGGCTGCATTTTCGTTTCAAGATTCTAGATGTTAGAATGATGGATTAGACAACCATTTAAGAGGATTATGATCATACACATGTAGGTTACTGTGGACTATTGATACCGATCGGCAAGGTAAAGAGCCTACTAATACTAATTTCTAAGGGACATCGGATGCAACACTTTGTGCATTGGTCAATCAAAAATGTGAAGACTCGCTGTGTTCTGAGTTACAAGGGGACAAATAAACTGTTTTATGAACACAGGTAATGAACCTTTTTTTCGAATGATTGGTTCAAATGCTTTGTAAGAGTTCGCGTGCACGTCAACTGAGAAAACGCCAGCTTTTCACTTCAAAAATGTATTGCGATCGAATGTAGAATCGTCGATTAGCACAAAAGGTTAAAGATCGCAAGAGCTTCCTCGCTAGAAGCTGCTATGGTTATTCGGTGACGCAGGGCTGAAACAACTTTCCCTAGGCCCTAACGCGACGTATACCTTTCGCCTCGATTCTCAAACATACCAATGAGGCTAGAAAAATGCGAATATTTTTCGCTAGAAGTTATATCGTAAAATAGTTGATTAGTACAAAACGTAAAGATCGTAGGAGCTTCCTCGCTAGAAGTTGCTGTGATTATGCAATTACCTAGAGCTGAAACAAATTTTCCTAGACCCTATCGTCCGACGCATACATTTCGCATCGATTCTCAGACATTCCAACGTTCAAACAAAGCTAAGAGAATGCGAAAATTTCATGCTTAAAGCTCTCAAAGTTCTATCGATCCTCAAACACATCCGGGAATCCGAGCACCGGTGGGGCGATAGGGCTGATGCTGTCTCACAGGTGTTAATATCCAGATGATGCTGAGCGATCTTGCGCGAAAATAAGTATGAAGTCTCATTCCTTCACATTTTCACATTACACCTGCGTCAGCGAGCACGAAGAAGCCTGAAGTCGTCGGAAAGCTGCTGCACATCACGGCTACCGCGCACTAACAAACTCGCATCGGCCAGCTCTGGGCGTTGCCATCTTACTGGTGACGTCACGGATTTTGTGAGGTCACGTGACGAGTGGCCACTTTTGCGTACAACATGGCGGCAACCGGGGGGGGTGCCACTTTCAAACTTCCGGTTTATCACTCTAAGCTCCTCTACCTCGTTGCAAAGGGCAGAGCTGAAACGCCATCTAGACGCCGTGCTTCGAAACGTTCGCATCCCATAGAATACACTGCAGTTACCAAAACAGCCGTCCGGCGCGTCGAGCGATGGCAGGCGAGTCGTGGTGAGTGAAGGGGGGTACAGCTCGTGCATGCAGCGTCTATGAGCAGTTCCGTAACTGAGCTAATCTAAAAACGTTGCTCTCGGTGACTGAAAATATGTTGCACGTGATGTTTCAGTCACGGTCCTCCAAAATCATGGTGGAAGAGTGCGACTAGCGGAACGATCAACATAATCCGTACGCCGATGACCAGGAATTTGCAGTCCGAGCAGTCACACTCTGTCCGAGCAGAACAGAGTTGAGCGGCACATTCGTTTCTTACATCTTTCTGCATGATCATAAGGGAAACATCACGTGCACCCTATTTGCAATCTCGAAGGGTTACTACATTCCACTCTTACGCGCTTATTAAAGCCATATACCAACATATACCCATGATAAAACTGTTTCTCGCTACCACCACTAGGGAATTCTTGTCGGCTTCTGATTGGCCAAGACGCATGTTAAGCCCACTTTCTGCGTCTGGTGCACGCCCTGGCTCTGCCCGCGCCTCCCATTGACGAAACTCTCTCTATACACGGCTTTGTAATTTAGCACTAGGTCTATTCAGTAGATTAGTTTTCGATAGGCACCCTTTTTAAGATAAGTAGACTCTCAGGTAGATAATAAAGGTTTCTGAAAGATTTACCGCTGTGCGATTCGCGCAGGCCAAGTCTACGCTCGCACCGCCCTCTCTTTGTCGTCGTTCCAAGCGCCTGTGTGCCTAGTTCCCTTTCCTTCCGCTCCCCCGGGGTGGCGGTCCCGTCGCGCGTGTCTAGACTCCTCTGGCTCGTCGGGCGGGTCTGTATCGTTTGCTAAACAGCTTCGCTGGTCATCCACCTTCACAAAATAAAATGGCTGATGATGTTTTTTTTGTTTTTTTTTTCCTGTTTTTTATGGCACAAGCGCTGTTTTAAAACGGCCTTGTACAAGTAGACAACACGACAACCGACGACGCATCCCGCGCGCGTCTTCCGAGGGGCCCGGGAGATGCACGATAGCGCATGCGCGGCAAACCCCCGCCTCATGTCGTCAAGCGCGTCGCTTCTTCCGCAATACTTGGAGTCTAAAATTTAAGATCGTTGCGATAATCTGTTCTGCAAGCGGAACATGTACAGTTACCTTACAGCGGACACGAGCAATGCATTTGCGTTACACGAGTCTCGCGCCGCCACCGCTCGTTCGACACTATTAGCGAAGTACGCGATCGAAAGCGGCGCTGTGGTCGGCCTTTCACGATTGGCCGAATGCTGACTATGACATCAGCTCTCATTGACGGAAATAAGAGGAATGGACGAACTTCCATCTTGACGGTGTTGGCAGGGTTGTTTTCAGAGCGATATATGATTTCAAGCTTCCACCATGTTCATTACAAGCACCATCAAACTTGTTGTTCCAAGATAATGAAGTCACGAGAGGGAACCAGAGGAGGGCGCCACTAAAACATCTCGCCGCTAATTGGCGACGTGAGCGAACGGTCGCTGTGGTCGGCCACCACAATTGGCCGAATGCTGACTATGACGTCAGCAAAGGATGTCTCATCGACGGAAATAAGAGGAATGTAAGAACTTCAATTTCGACGGTGTTGGCAGTGTTGCTTTGAGAGCGCTATGATTTCAGGCTTCCACCATGCCCATTACAAACACCATCGAACTTGTTGTTTACAAGGTAATGACGTCACGAAAGGTAACCGAACGAGGGCGCCACCGAAACATCTCGCCGCTAATAGCTACCGTATCTGCTGGTCAATGCCAGCAGGCTCAATACCACTCACAGCGGTCGCTCTGGAAACTTTTGTTTTTCCCCGGCCAGGAGAGCCACTCGGCAAGCCGTTCCCAGTAGATCGGGAACCAGTATCGAGCGGTTGTTCCCCGGCGATATGCCGAACTGACGCTGTCTGCCGCATGAATCATTTAGGCAGTCCCCGTAATATTCATAGCGGTGGCAACGCCCCGAGTCCGCGGAAGAAAATAATATCACGTAGCTTACAAGCATGACATCGTCTTTGCTTCGTTAGGCTACGGTGGGTTAGAAGCGGAGGTGTGGCGACCGCTCGCTTCTCCCAGTGGCCGAGCGCTGTCCTATGCCTCATGTGTCACTTTCACCCAGACTTGTGCATATCTGAGATGCTCTACTGAAGATACTGTGTTTCAAATACTCTTGGGAGTAATTTGGTTTCTTGGAAATACATTTGATCGAAAGTATTACCTACTTTATCATACTTATATTTCTCAGTATCTTTTACCTATTTTCTCACATACATTTTTCAATGCTTCAAAAAACTTGTCGCGGGAGTTTTTACGTGAATATGAAGCAACACAGCCCAGCGCAAAGAGCGATTGCGAAATTCAAGCGGAAGCGGCCGAACAAAGAACAGGAGACATACCAGGACCTAGGATTTAGGCACAAAACTCCAACAAAAGCATGAATTAAAGGAAATGAGGTATAACACCAGGAGAAGCGAGATTTTTTTTTTATGTTTGATTTTGTTACGGCAAGAATGTCAGTTTCTTTCGTTAGTCTGGCGCTCTCGGGAACACCGTGGGAAGGAACGGGGGTTGCCCCACCCTTTCATAAAGACAGAGGTTGTAACAGCAAGGCAGAAAACAAGCTCGAGCAGGATGAGCTCTCAAAATACGAGCAAAAAGTTCTCCCAGGGTTGTAAGCCTTTTTGAACGTGCTTTTAATACGGAGACAAAAAGTAAAAAAATAGAAATCAACAATTGCGAGGAAGATAGAAGGGCTTTTTTTTTGTGTCCGCTTGTGACAATTCTTTTTTGAAATTTAGTCATCTCAGAATGCAGCATTTGGGTAATCTACTTATTACATCTTTGTTGAACGTGAGCTCAGGGTAGACATCTACGTCGGCGCTTAGTAAAACGTTGCGTCGAAGGTGCGCGTAATAAAGCCACAAGAATATGCGATCTTCTACGATGTGACAATAGGTAGGGCGACCCCTTTTAGCTTTTTGTAACCTTCACCACTGTGATACTACTCAATGTACTGGGAGTGCAAAGAACACTGCGATTTTTTTTTTTTGGCGTCCGTTGCTTGCAAATGTGGCATTCTGGTGTCACTGAAGTCAATATTACGCAATGCAGAAGTATTTTCAAAATAAATTAAATGTCATTTTTGAGTATTTGTACTCTACTCAAGGTACTCTGCAGTTAAAGTAACTTGAGTTGTACACCCTAAAAATGCGTGCGTGTCTACTTACCCGCAAAACACTCGAAGAGTCAATCTCTGCGATCTACGAAATCAGCTCCCCGAATCATGAAGCGGAAGATCCGTTTAGACCTAAAAATGAAGTCTGCGTTGTGACATTACGCAATGCAAAGCGTCATGCTTGCATCGCGTAATGCCTCAGCGCAGACTTAATTATTGAGGTCTAAACAGATGTTCCGCCTCATCATTCGCTGAGCTCATTTCGCAGATGGCAGAGATTGGCTCTTCGAGTGTTTTGCGGGTAAGTAGACACGCAGGCATTTTTAAGAGAGTATACTGTAAATACTTTTTGAAGCAGACATTTAGTAACTCATGTTAAATACTTTTGTCCAGTAACTTGTCGGATAATGCAACCACCATGGTACCCTCTGTAAGCTGGCACCAACGTCACAACGTAAAAAAAAAGTCAGTTCCTTTTTTGAAAACGCTGTGGCTAGCGTTACGTCCGGACGGAGCACTGAAACGCGTATACCTAACCCTCCCCCCCGCCCTCTCTCTCTCACCCGTGAACCTAGGGAAGGCGGAGATTCGGACGTAACTTGGGTTACGTTGGACGTAAGGCCTGGTTCACACTTGCGAATCGGCGGGCGAATCTGCAAGAATTCGGCCGCCGGGCGTAGCGTCCACTGTGCATTGCCGCGGCCGATTCCGCATCGGCGGCAGCGGATTAGGTGTAAGTGTGAACCAGGCCTAACGCTAGACACTTCGTTTTGAAAATCGCTTTTCTAAGAAAATGAATCAGGCAAGAAATCAAAAGACTTTTATTGGGCGTGTTTTCGCTTACGGTTGAATAACCAATCTACAGATTCTAATGAAAGGCTCAATCTACCCATATTTAATTGTTAGCATCTTTTTTTCCTGCTATTCCCGGAGTGCTAGGTGCTGCTGCTTCCCGCATACAGACAAGGGACAAGTCTGTCTCAGATAAGCTACGCTTCAGAGTAACGACCCTTGGGCATATTATGGCTTAAAATCATGGTTGCCAGTTATCTGAAGCTTTATCTGAAATCACAGGAAACACTTTTCCGCCCTCCAGAAATCTTTAAACAGTTTCCGACAGAGCAAAGCAATATTACATGAGCTTCCTAACATTGAATCTAGTGCTGAGGAAGTCGCACTTTTGAATCATGACGATCGGCAGTTGCGTCTGCTCTGCATACGAACCAAAATGGCGGCGCCCGCAACAATGTCGGGGAACAGAGCGCCGATACTCTAAGCGCAGCTCATTTATTGGCTCTAAGTGAAATTATCCTTTGTGTTACTTGTGCCGTAAAACGCCGTCTAGGGATTAGCCAAGGCCACGCGCTCGAGCTGAGTCACACCGGGTTGCACGCACTTCAAAACACACCCACCCAAAATAAAGCGACTGGGCAGAAAATGGCTGAGGCGTCACCGCTCAAGGAAAAGCTCGTATCTGTTGAAGGCACTCTACATACAGATAAAGCCCCTGGATAAAATTTACGCTTGGCGTTTCTCACAAGTACAGCCAACCATTGTGGAGGGAACGAGCAAGGCACGTGTCGCGAGCGACTGCTTCTTCACCGCCATTCGTTTCCTAGGGCTGCTCGTTTCAGTGCCGCGCCTCCGGCTTCCAAGGGCCGCACGAGACATGCGCCTCGCGCATTGGCGCACTTTCGGGCTTTACATGGAGATAAGGTGGGGCTCTGGAGGCGCGAACTGAAAACCGCTCTCGCTCGCAAGGCTGTCACACGTCCCCTTGTGGGCCTCCGAAGCAAGGCAATCGACGGAAGCGAACGTACGCTCTCTCGTCTTCTTTCTTGATCGTGAGCTGGGTAAAAGTGTTGCCTTTTGAAGTTGAATAAGCCTCAAAAGCAATAGAAAAAATGGTAATTTCTTGCGGGAAATATTGCGTAAAATGAAAATAGTTGGAAACGCCAAATGTTTTCTCACCGTTAGGTGTGGGAAAAGCTATAGGGAAAAACGTAAAAGAACAAAAGTGGAACACGTTTGGTTTGGGCGTCGCAACGTCGTCTTGTGCTCGCTTTGCGAATGGTAATTCTGTCGTTTTTTGCGGGGCTATAACAGCCGACGCCATTCCGTCGGCGTCAGGTAGCTGAAGGGGATGCTGGAACTCGTTCGCGAGTGCGGCGTTGTCGTTCATTTCCCAATGCTGGTTGGCGATACCGACAACTGATATGACCGCGGCGTCTACTAAGTGCTACGGAAACCAACGGATCATTGTTTAGGACACTTTATTGTTTACCGAATTCGAAAAAGGATAAAGCAGTGCTTCAGTTTTGATCAATGCTGACTATTGGGCGAGTTGGTGTTGAAGCTTTGAGTACATGGTTGCGCATACGGACACAGACAAGAGTGAAGAACATTGCGTTGTATGCTCTTCTCTCTTGTTCGTCTCCATAGCGCAATTATGTTTTCAAAGCTTCAGTTTGGATTCGCCAGCTCTTTTGAAAGAAATACGCATAACGAATTACATATATATGTTCATGTGGAAGGTTATAAGCGGGCCGGCGACTTTTTCAATATAAAACAAAATCCACGGAGCTTAACAGAAACAAGAAAGGTTTATTTTAAAGTTTCGCCCGGACACCGGTCTTCATCAGAATGAGCTCTGTTACATGGCTGAGGGGCGGCGAGGGCTTGCCCTCTTGGCGACAAGATGAACAAAACACTCACAAAAAGTCGGGAGCAGAACCGGATTCATATAAAAAAAAACTTCTTAATAGTGAAAGGGCCCCGCGTTTGCGGTTTGAAAACTATTCCAATTACTCGAAGACGGCGAGTGTTACCCCTCTTGAGGGCAGCTGGTCACCCGACCCCCCGAGGGGAGCACAAAAACGACAAACACGGAACACGAAAAAAAATATATATATATTAGGAACAAAGGGGATTCACGTACTGTAGGCATGGCAACTGGCATGCTCAGTTTGGTGGTAAGCTCGGCTCATGACGAATTCCGCAATAAGTTCGTAATATGCCTTGACGCGATTCGACGGATTTGACACATAGTCTGGCATTGCATATCCCTAACAGCCGAACTAGACTTTGATCAGGCAGCCAGACTTGCTGATGAGTACGAACGTGCACGCGCAGGAAAAACATCGGCTTGAGGACTGCAGCCTCTGTCACTGATGAACAACCAAGAGCGAGTATTTTGTCTCCCCAGCCAAGGGCGAGGAGGAGCGCCTGTACCTTAGAGCTGTCAAGAAATATATTAGGACGGTAAAGAGAGAAACTCAAGTAACACATGAGAGTATCCACGAAACCTCTTTTAATCTCCGGCTCCACCTGGCGTAAAACTTGGGTGGAGTATTCTGAGAATGAAACAATGTGCGTATTCAAAAGGAGGTAAAAGACCGCTTTTGAACGAGCTTGGGATCCAAAGTAAAGCCTGAATAGGCACACGAGGGGCTTTGGGAAAGCCCCGACTGGATCACTGCAGCTCGATAAAGCCAGCAGGGTCTAGCTTCCTTGGCCGAGGGAATGTTCGCGCTCATTTGAAAATGTGCTCGCGCATCATACCAAAACCCCTGAACCCGCGATTTCTGAAAAAGATCCATTGTGACCCTACCGAGCGTTGGCGTCACGATCGTCCGCCGACGGAATCACTATTGTGTCAGACAAAAAGTGCGAAATTCCGATGAAGTCAATAACACTTTGCTAGCTCCAAGCTAGCACCACCTTGGGATCCGGCATACGGATCCCATGATGGTGGGTTCGAATCCCGGTCGAGGTGCCCACCAATCTGACGGAGACTTATCGCGGAGAAGGCGCCGTGAAAGCCGAAATTTCGGTTGCACATTATAAATATTCTTAAACGGTCGAAATAAATCCTCAGTCTTTCGCCGGGGCGTGGCAGGTGGCCTTCGTTGATGTGGCACGTAAGCCATTCAAATTTGACTTTTTCTTTGCATAGCTTCTTCACTTGGTCGAGGAGATCACGATGCTAACGTTGTCGAGGGGATCGCCGCAGATGTGGCAAAATCAATTTTATTTCGTAATTATCTTAAGATTACTACATTGCTTAATGCGGCTTAATGTGAAATACCAGAGGAGACAAGTAATCAATGACATTTGAAAAATATTTAAAAGTAGCTTTAGATCTGCTCGTGCATCTCCCTGTACGAATGAAGCAATTCATGCAATTAACGATTCAAGAAGAAGGAAGCGTGGTTATGTTCAGTCCCGTCTCACGTCTCTTCAGCTGACAGTAACCATCGAGGCGAGAACTTCGGAAGACACTTTTTGATGCGATCCCCGTGAGAGGCAATTGTCATGTGCCTTGCGGCGCGAGGAACAGACAGCAACGTAGCTCCTAGCAGAACGAACCCCTTGGTTTATTACAGGCGTCGTATATATTGCCACACGCCATACATCCAATAAGAGGCAAGCCAACGCGGGCATACGCACAGGTCGGTTAGGATGACAAATCAGTGATGACTCAACAGTGTGATAGCACGGTCAGGATGCCACCACAGCAATTCCACACGGATCCATATGTTATTAACTATTTATATGCATTCCGATTCTTGTAAATGTTTTAGGTGTACCTGAGGGACCGGCAGCTGTCTAGTCGTGTTGCTGGCACACACACACACACACACACACACACACACACACACACACACACACACACACACACACACACACACACACACACACACACACACACACACACACACGCACGCGCACACGCACGGACACGCACGCAGCGCACGCACGCACGCGCACGCACGAGCATGAACGCTCGCACGCATGTACGCGCACACACACACACACAAAAAAAGCGAACCCTTTTACCTTTTCGGTGAAACAAGTGTTTGGCTGCCCTAATCTTAAACCTTTTTTCTGTAGCTTCTAATCCTGCACTGTAGGAATCCCCTCTTCAACAGCCAGCCTACCCGCTCAGTGAAGAAAAACTGGCGGTACTTGTTCGAAGAAGTTTGTTTCCAACCTCACAAAAGAAACATGACTGCTGTTTCGGAAACTCCTGTTTTGATTGAGGCTAGCGTGTTGAAATGTAGATAATTAAAATTGAAAAATAAAAACACGAAGGACGAGGACGAGACAACAACACTCTTTCATTTAGCAGACGTCGTTGCTAAACGAAAGAGTGTTGTCGGCTCGTCTTTGTGCTTCGTGTTTTTATTCTTTCAACCTTAAGTAGCTTGTTCTGACTTTCTGTATATTTTTTTTTCGGCAAAAGCATCGTGATTCTAAATGCTGCCGCTTCATACAATGTACGTTTTCAACAACTAAAGTGCTTTTCGATCTTTAAGATGTGTCCATGAGTTTTATACCTGCCTCAGATCTTTTCGTCACATCATTGTTAGCCCCCCCCCCTCCCTCCCCCATCCCTCCCTCATCCACCCCATCCCCCCTATCCGCCCCCATCCACCCCCTCCCCATGGTCTTGTCGCAAGCTTTCCTCGTTTGTTGTTAAGCTCACAAAAGCATGCTTAAAAATTGATAATTTAGGAACTTGTATAATATTATCTCGTTGCTAAATTGCTTCCACCAAAAATAAATATTTGCGTAACAAAATACTGACGAAACTACTTTCATTACTGTAATTTTACTAACAGAATTTTTTTTGCTGCCACTCGTGGGTATTACTATAGTCAAATTTGCGTCGTAGCTGGATGTATCTGGTGAATTAGACAGGGACATTGTGTGAGCATATTGTACTGGGTTCGGCTGCAAACTTGGCGGCCCCTGGAGTCGTGTCTTCCATTGCATTGGTAATGAGCCTAATACCCGTGCGACACGGGCAACTCGAATGCCATTTACAACAAATGACATTTGAGCGGACGGCCAATCAGCGCGCGACACTCCGGACGTGGCGCATTCAACGCGTGACAGATTGCGAGCTGATTCGCCGATCACACAAATGTCATTCGTTGTAAATGACATTCGAGTTGCCCGTGTGGCACGGATATTAGTCTAAAGGGGCGGTAACACTGCTGGTACATCATACTAAATATAGTCTGCAGAAACTCTCCGAGGGTGCGTTTCCTGCTTGTATAAATGTCCCGTGACATTGACCATACAAAACAAGGCTGCAGCTAGACATGTTCGAATCACGCACATGTATGAAGCAATCATACTTTGAACACGCTTGAGTCGTGCCCAAAAAGAATTCCGTCTGCGGAGAAAACCGTATTTGTTGTAGGATGTTTGAACAGCGCAACTGCGGCGTTTTTGTGACGCCCAGGATACAGCACGTGTTTTACGCGTGGTCAACCACTCTGCGTGGCTACTAGTATGGTTGTGGTAACATCAAACTGGCACGAGATTATGCGGTGCTCTAGGGCTGCGCGTTGCGAATTTTAAAGCCGTTTATTTTTCTCCATTTTTTTGCGACTGTCACTGCGTCGGGAGAAAGAACGACTGAAGGCTGAACTCCATGGAACGAATTATGTGACGAATAACTGGCGAACGCCGCCCGACAACACGCTTGCTTTGCGCGCGACGTAGCAGCCACTGTGTTGATTCCACGCACAGAGCAAAAGCCGCCGGGCAAAATTCGTCGGTTATTCGCAGCATATTCGTCCCATGGAGTTCAGCCTTAATGCGTCTTCTGTGGGATACCTACGCGAAAGATATATTTTGAGCACTATGTAAAGGGGTACTTAAGCAAATCGTTTTGAGGCTGAGGCACCTGAGACCCCGCTGTGGTCGTCTTGGTTTTGTTCGAACATGTTTCTTTTTAAATTTTATTTAGTTTATTTAAATGAAGACGCTTTGAAATTTGTCGCTTGGTCTCTGAGGTCTTCGTAGGCCCTGTTAAAAAGTCAAGAAACACTTGCACGCGAGTTAAATGTAACTCTGAGAGCAGTAAAACCTAGGACTCCACGGTTGAATATTTCATGCGTAATAGCGTCTGGCGCGGGAGAACTGTCTAGAGATCAAGAGGATAAGGCTTGTGGGAACCACGTGTTCCCCGCATCCCTATCTAGGCCTAGCTCAGGTTAAGCGCACATGAAGGCACTCTAGCCCAGGCAGGCCGTGGGACGTCGCCACGTGGGGGTGCGTCCCGGATGCGAGGGCGAAGCCGTATTCCCTGGTGGGCGGCTTTCCCTCGTCCTTCTCGGGTGATTTGCCGTAGGCACACCCCTCGGGATCATGACTTGAACGAGTCCGCCCCTCCGGAAAGCCAACCTACGTCCGACCCACACCGGGCGCGTCCATCATGTTTACAAACAAACCGGAGCGCCCGGAGCGCCCCTAGCGGACGCCACCGGCGCCGCGCATGCGCGATGGGGGTGTGGGCAACAAGCGCGCCGTCGCCCATAAACAAACCATTGAAACGCGATGTTATCGGCGTCAGTGTGAGTCCCCCTGCCCTTTTTCGCAATCGAATTGTTGATTCTATGTCTTCCTGGCAATGTCTGACTACATGAGCAGCGTCAGCGAAATTAACGAAGCTCGTTACACCGCGAAACTTCGAGTAAATAATCTGACATGCGGCGATTCATTCCGCGTGGACGCCGCAGAATGTACGCTAAAGCCTGATTCACCTGATGAGATTTCGCTCGCAATTTTCAGTCGCGACGTCGCTCGGGCTGCAAAAGCGTGAACCGTAGCTGAGATGGTCGACGTCGATACTGAAAATCGCAAGCAGAATTGGACCAAGTGAATCAGGCATAACAAGTCGGTGATGGCCGCTGGTAACAATAATCAACATCTCCATGTATCTACTGTTTACGAAGAGCCTGCTTACCAACCTTCAAATTTAAGTCTTTTGAGGCCTGCACTTACTTCTTATCGCAAGGACCGGGCCAACTTTTGGTCTACGGGCCGGCGTCGTCTAAGAGAGCAGACGACAAGCAGAAACGTTTGAAAGAGCAGACGACAGTTTGAACGATCAGGCGGCCGTTTGAACTTGAAGACGCACTGAACGTAGTCCGCAGGTGGTCCGCACAACTTGACGGTTTTCTGGCGTTCATGTTGGAACAAAACAAATAAATCTGATGACCACAAGTATCCGTGAATTCAACCCAAAGTGCTTCCCGCCCAAGCAATCGTTGTCCGACGGCGTCTGCTTTTCCCTTTTCCCGGCACATATCCAGATTCTCGGACGAACCGAGCACGTGAAAACTGACCTTCAAATCTTTCTCGACACTTTTGGTACGGCCCCAGTCGCGGCGTTTTGACGATAAGGCAGGTTTTTGTCTGATTCCTTTCAAAACAACGCAGGAATACACGTCTGGCATGGGGACTTCTGCCCACAGCCCCAGACCGGAAGTGCGACCGGCGCGCCACCACCGCGCCGTGACGTCACAGAGATGAGTTCGTGGGCCCTAATCCAACGGGCAAGGGAGAGGCTCTGCTCGACGGAGCCTTCCTATCTTTATGTGATCCTCCCGGTCCGTGATACTATCAATTGCGGCAGCGCGGACTCCGACTGGCGATCCTGTCAAAACAGACAGCGCCTTCTCTCCAACTTTGTTGGCCCTCAGGGCAAGCGTGTGACACTTGAGTCAATAAACACGCCATTATCCGGACACAAAGAACCTTCTGTGTTTCTAAGTGGTACCCCTAAAAGGGGAAACCCACAGACTTTATGGACTCAGCGTGAGCTCGAAAAAATGAAATAAATAAACTTAAACTTTTTTTTTCCCCGAAGCCGGTTGTTTTGGATTTCTTTAAACGACACCGAGTCCGCCAATGACATCGACGGATAACAAAAAGAGCGCTTCGGAGACCCAGCGTCGACCGAGCCAATCAGAGTGCTGAGAGATAAGTACGTCACAACGTAACCATCGGAGTGCACTCATCCTTTGGAGCATTGTCACGTGCCTCGTTCCGTCCCTCTAACTGGCTCAAAGTGCGTGTATCTTTAGGCCTTTGCCGAGGTATGGTTAAAAAGAGCACAGCAGAAGTCCCAGAAGTGAATATTTTACTGCTTTACTGGTAGCGACAGAGAAGCAGAATCACTTAAAGGCCGACGACCAGACCCGAGATTCTGCAAGGCAGAAGATCCTCCTCACAATGGGGGAGGAGGAAGCAGGCAACGGTGGACAGGGTAGAAGGGGGAGAGGAGGAAACGGGGGAAAAGTGGTAAGCGCGAACTGGTCGTCCGTCTTTAAACTCGACCTCAACGTTGATTTTTTTAATTCTTTTTAGGCTACATTGTCAAAACTAGCGCACTTTCCACAGCGCTGCAACGACGTCCCATTTTTACGTGCTCTTCTGTGAAGGTGACGCCAAACGCATCCACACGCTCGCGAAAGCTCTGACAGCGTTGGAGCGGTGCGAAAACTACGCTAGCCTTGACGACAGAGCACAAAACAATAAGATAAAAAAAGCCGCGCTTTCGTGCATTACCATTGAATGTTGTCCACATAAAACAATACAGGCTAGCAATTTTACCGCACAGGTTAAATTTCTCACCTATACAACGGAGATGCCAGACCGTGTTTGTGGTGTTCAAACATCCATACAAAATTTTACTTTTTGTATTTCTTTTACGAAATAACTTTTTTTTACTGTTTTTACCATTTCAAGCTAGCTTTGTTGGCTAGCTTGATAGCTTTGTTGGCTAGCTTTGTTGGCCGTTGGTCGGCTTGAAATGGTAAAACCATTTCAAGCCAACCATTGGGAGAGAGGCTAATACCCTCTCTCCCGTCGGTTGACATCCTTAAAATACTATGCTCTCTTTCAACCGTACGATGGTCCTCAGCGGACGCCAACGTTACTAGAACCACTCAGTTGGGAAACTGCCATAGAGACTTCTCTCAAAAAGTGGCACCGATCCGTCCACGAGAACCGAGCTAATGGCGATCCCAACGCCACCATTTCTCCCGCAGCGGCCAGTCCAGGAACTGCACGTGACTTCCATTTTCGTTCTAATCGGCCATTTTGGGGCCAGAACAGATACTGTGGAAGGGGCTTCGAGGTACCACCCCCGACTCCTAAGGGCCTTACCGGCTCCCAAGCGGACGCGCCGCGGATTACTACCGTGGTTAATATGCACCTAACTGAGGACGCGCTACCTGAAATCACCGCTGAGGCACGGTTATATAAAAACAATATTAATGATACTGCAAAACCTTGCCAACTAAAGATTTTATAAACAACATGCCCCTCCCTTTTGTACTAAACTCCAATAAAAGTTACTACAAAAAGAGTTTTTCCGTTAGTTTTTACGCAAAAACATGCTTTCTAAAAGCTCAGGGCGACCACAGTTAAGACAAACGATACAGAGTGGCGCTGTTGTCGCATTTAGCTTGGTCTCCGGTGGACGCCAGCGGCCCAGGTTTCAACGGTGAGTTTCCCAACTGAGAGTTCTAGTATCGTTGGCGGACGCTATGCGGAGAGCAAGTCGTCTGCTACTCGCGCGGGAGTGTCGGTGACGTCAGAACGACGCCGAGTTCTGATTGACTTTGGATGGAAGAATGGCAAGTAGATCTCCATGCTAGATGCCGCGAGGTGTACCCACTATTCTGTTTTCTCAACCAGCCAATAAGAGTTCGGCGTTCTGACGCCATCGCAACCCCTGTGCAGGAAGCAGACGAACTTCCACTTTGCAAACACCAGCCATCTCGGTCTATTCGCCGCTGCGAACGCATCGCGCACGGAGGTACCTTATAATCGCGCCCTCTCCTGAAGGTCACGTGGCATACTCACGCAGATTCGTACGTGATGCTCATTACAAGTAATCAAATTACTTGTAATCGGTTCCCTTCTTAGAGCCATTTTGTGATGTTTTTGAATATATTTATTATGAAGTAATGATAACAGAAATCACTTTTTGAAGTATTCTAAAATTACTTGTAACCGCCCGTACAAAAATGTCAGATATGGCCCTGATATATTTTATATACGGCCTGATATGATAATATATCTAGTCAGATAGGGAATATATGGGAGCAAATACGCCCATATATCGACATATAAGTGTGCAAATACTGCCAGATGCGGCCGTATAAGTGCGTAGATACGGCCATATTTCGCCATATACGCGTGCCAACATTGTCCCTGATAATGATTATGGGCCCGTTTTGGTCGTGCAAGCAATAAGTCATATGTACTCGCCAAGACAAGTTGATTGATCTATATTGCATGAGTCTCATATAATTGGTTAATTATTGTTAACATCGTTAAAGTGAAGTTATTCCTGGTATTTGGACCAATTAACCAATTGCGCACTTTTGAAGACTGAAAGACAAATGAAATTTTGTTGTATGTTTGACGTGTGACATTATGACGAAGTGCATAAGATTGGAAAGTGAGTTAATCAAAAAATGGATTTGGGATCGCAGCTCTTAGGCGCCCGTTTCCGAGTTAAGCGGTGTCGGCGTCGCCATCGAGTAACCGCCCCGCTAAATTTAGCGAGAAATTTAACTGGTACTTATGTAAGTTCACGTCAATTTTCCCGCTAAATCTAGCAGTGAAACTAATTTTGTTCATGTTTCCCCGCTAAATTGAGCGGGGAAACACGAACCGTTAGCTTACTGAAGATGCAAGACGCTACTTCGTCGTCCCTAACCCTTTTTCCTTCGAACGCCTGCGAAGCCGTTGCGCCCTAAGCAACATCTGTCAAAAACCGTTCGCGCGGCATCGTAACCATCCGCTGGCGAGCGTGTGCGATTCATCGTGTGTTGAAAGTCGGAAGATGTGCTGTCCGTGGTGTCTTTTATGTGCAACTCTTTCGTAAAAAAATTTGAAATTTAAAAACACGAACCTAACAGTGTACACATAATTTTAGATTTATTGGTAAAAAAATATATATACACATTTATTTATGTGTTTATTTGTGGACATCGTGCACAAAAAAATAGTCGCGCTTATTTCTTCATTTTTAATTATGATGTGGGTTATACGGCGTAAAACATAGTATCGTCAAACTCGCATCGTTTTGGGTCACTTTCGAGCTAGACAGGTCCTTTGGAAGTTCAAAAGTTGGACTTCATAGAGTTGTATGTTCACGCGGTGTTGACAGCAGGGTAGACGCTATGCATGTTTTAGGCCAATCGTGTCTCCGGTTAGGGTCACGTGACTTCAGTCTAGAAGCTGGTGATGAAGCAGAACACGGCACCTGCCTGGAGCCCAAGGCCACACATAGCATTCACTGCACTTTCAGCCTTGGGTACAAGT
Organism: Ixodes ricinus; assembly: GCA_037355805.1. Taxonomy (NCBI): domain Eukaryota; kingdom Metazoa; phylum Arthropoda; class Arachnida; order Ixodida; family Ixodidae; genus Ixodes; species Ixodes ricinus. Next base: position 100,404 of record JAZHYW010070275.1, read on the forward strand.
GACAAATCCGCACGTTGATGCCCCATAAGATAAGCCTTTTGTTTGTGCACTTCCGTTTTGGCCTGTCCTTATCTCCTTTTCACTCTCTCCCTAAGCTGAAAGCTTGATAGAAGGTGCTTGGTCACGTGGTTTGACGGATGACCTTGCCAGTATCGGAATGCGTTCGGCCGGATCCAGTTTCGTGGGGTTTGCGCCCTGCGTGGCTGCTGCGAATTTCTGCATCTGCAGGCGATTTCTTCAAAGAAGCCCAAGAATATTTTGTGGTGCATTTATTGCTTGGTTCTACAAATGACAGCTTGTGCTACATCGTGTTGAATCTTCACGGACACCTTCCTTCTCGTTTTTGTGTTTGAGTGGTGATTTCGCCGTGGCCGTGTCGACATCTATCTTGGATTACCTTTCAAGTTCCCGTCTCGTCAACGTAAGTGCGCTGCAACCTACTTCGCGAAAATAGATCGTTTTCCTAAAGGTACTCTTCCAGATTACCTCTAGAATAGGCCGTGTCTATTTCCTGGCAGCCGGGAGAATAATTGTGCAGAATGTTTCGGCATTGGTGCGATTGCGCTACAAGCAGAAAGTTACGATATGCCGCCGACAAAGTTTTGACGTGTCGCCAAAAAGAAGAACAACAAAGAATCTTAATTGCGCGTTCTAAAATTCGACGAGCGGCTTTACGAGTCGCTTGTAGAAAGATTGTTACGATTTTGCGAAGTACTGGTAAACAACGCTAGGTTACCGTCATAATCTAAACCCTGAGATAAGGATAAATCAAATAACGTACAACTCTCATTGACTCAGGGTTTATAATATGATGTTTCCTAACCGGCTTGCCTACATACCTTCGCTCCTTGCAAAGGTTACCGTCTCGCAGACGGCACAAACCGATCCCCCGACGGCGGCGTCTCGGCTGGCTTGCACACGGGGCCGCCGCCGCTCGATCGCGGTCTGGCCGGGCTCGCGGCGCGACAATCGCTCGAAGCGGGGGAACGGCGTTATGTAACGAAAGGCAAAGGGCATCTACACCATGAATGGGCAAAAGCCGATGCAAAGGCGTGCGCGAACGTAAACAACGGTTGAAAAGTGCAGTTGCTCGCCGCTATGAGATACGTGCACTATCAAGAAAAAAGGGTGTATCGTTTCACCCTTTGTCCCATATAATACACCCCAAAACTTCATTTCGACGTACAGAGCCCTATAGTCGAACATTTTTAGGAGGGGCTTGATAACGGTGCGATATAACTTTTTAAATAGCTAAAGTACGTATCAAAGATGACATAAGAAAACACCGAGTTTTCACAGTAGGGCCAAGAAAACCCCGATTTTGTTTTTTGTAGTCAGTAAAACGTACATTAGCTATTTTAAATAGTGGTACCACACGGCTATCAAGCCCCTCGTAAAATTTCGGGCTGTCTGTTCGACTGTGGGGCGCTGTACGTCGAATTGAAGTTTTGGGGTGTATTATATGGGACAAAGGGTGTAACGATACACCCTTTTAAACCCTTTTTTCTTGAGAGTGTGCCGCAAACTCAGGAATCCGCGGACGAATCCCTCTCCTGCCGCTCATACTTTAACTAACTTGACGGACACTCTGTCTCGCGGTTCAAGCCGACGAAACGATCGGTAGATCGTCGGGATACCGGGTAATTGCTACAGTCAAGCGCGGCACAGTTCACATTTGCACTCGCTGTGCAGGGTCGAAGAGTCAACCACCAGCATGGTGGATACCGGTGTTCGACGTCATGATGTGACGTACGTGCAATGCCTAAATACCGGGTGTTCTTTTTTTATACTTGCAGATTTGTTTTAAAAGAAGCCGTGAAAACTACACTTATGCGGTTTGTGCGAGTGAGTTATACGCCCAGGGGGACATTGTAGTTTTCTAATATTTGGGATAAGTCGGCTAATTAAATAAAATTCACTAATTTACTTTTAATTAGTGGAAATATACCTATGGTTTCAATTAGAAACTTGCTGAGCGTCGTCCAAAACCCATAAATCAGTAATTTTTAGAAAGACTTTGAGCGCACGTGAAGCGCAGTAGTGCGCTGAAGTTACCATTCGTGGACCAGGTACAAGGCTGTGGCTAGATAAGAGACGGAAAAATTGCGCGGGCGCCTGACCGAAACCGCTAGCCTTGTATCTGCTCCACGACTGGTAACTTTCTCACGCGCTGAAAGTCTTTCTGAAAATGACGGATTTAGAGATTTTGGACGACGTTCAGCAAGTTTCTAATTGGAACCATACATCTATTTTCACTAATTTGAAAAATTAAGGAGTGAATTTCAAATCATTAGCCGACTTATTGCAAAGATTAGCCACCCACATAATGTCCCCCTGGGCGTATAACTCACTCGCACAAACCGCATAAGTGTAGCTTTCATGGCTTTTTAAAAACAAATCTACAAGAACAAATAAAAAAACTGTATATCAAGGTTATCAGGGTCTTGATATATCCATATCAAGACCATGATATGGATATATAAAAAATTGGGCAGATCTGGCTTGATAAGGCTTATATAAACTGGTTTACTTGATATGGCCAGATCTGCCCAATTTTTTATACAACCGTATCTATTTTTTATATAAGTTCAGATATGCCATTTTCGTAAGGGCTTTCAAGTCGCCATCCCGACCTGACTGAATTCATTCATTTCCTTCAGCTTGCGCAGCCTGCGCAAAGAATAGAATTCAAGCTCTTCTGCTGGACCCGCTCTCTGTGGCAAGACCAACATCAGGCTCCGTCTCGACGAAGAAAGGAAAGGCTCCGTGCAAAATGGATGCATTTGCTTCATTCACCAGCGGCAAACCACCTACCAGGATGTTTCCAATTACGTGGACAAAATCGCGAGCATCGGTGTGCTCCCATCGGCTACTTACCAAGTTTTCAATAGTCGTTTAGTGACGTATAAAGTGAATAAATGTTTTCTGCTTTCCGGTGATCACGTTTTCCTCTTTCAAGGACGTGGAAAAGGTGCCGAAAGCGGAAGCCTATAACTCTTTGAAGCTCCTTCTTCCTAACGTTTTGCCTAAACAGTTCGTCTGGCGTGCCCCTTACGAAAATGGCATATCTGAACTTATATAAAAAAAATAGATACGGTTATATAAAAAATTGGGCAGATCTGGCGATATCAAGTAAATCAGTTTATATAAGCCTTATTAAGCCAGATCTGCCCAATTTTTTATATAACCGTATCAGGGTCCTGTTATGGAGATATCAAGACCCTGATAACCTTGATATACAGTTTTTTTGTTTTTTTATTCTTGTAGATTTGTTTTTAAAAAAGCCATCAAACCTACACTTATGCGGTTTGTTCGAGTGAGTTATACGCCCAGGGGACATTATGTGGGTGGCTAAGCTTTGCAATAAGTCGGCTAATGATTTGAAATTCACTACTCATTTTTTTTTAAATTAGTGAAAATAGACATGTGGTTTTAATTAGAAACTTGCTGAACGTCATCCAAAATCCCTAATAGCGAGTTCGTTTCACACGCACTGGCACCGTTCGAGTTCTCTCCCAGAATGCATCGCACTCGCAGAGTGTTGCACGGAGAACTGGACTCAAACGAACTCGCCAAATGCACCGAGTGCAGAAGACTGATGCTGCCGCCATCTATGTTGTGGAAAAGGTACCGACCTCAAACCGAAACTGGTGCCTTTCTGTTCGGAGTGATGGGTGGGGATGCGAGAGTGCAGTCACTACCAACGTTTATCTACAAACGTTGAACGCTGCAACCTGTAGTTTATAGTTGCGATGACTTCAAGCAACCCGGCTGCCGTAGAGATAGTTACAGACGGCGTAAATTTCTGCACCCAGCTGTCTACAAAGCAGCTGGTTGCGATCTTTCAATTCTTACCGTTTACACTGAAGAAAACTGATGAAGCTGTTCGAGCAGAAGCTTGATCCGTTTGAGCATGGTATTATGCGTGAACCACAGAAAGGGTACGGCTTAAAACTAGTCAGTTGGAATATCCAGCAAACCTTTTCGTGGGACTTTCGATTTCGATCGTCATTAGAGGTGGATCTGATATTAGCCTTGGTGAGGACGTCGAGAACGAGAGCTTTCTCGAACAAAATACGACGGGGCAAGTTGGCTGACGTAGGTAAATGTTAAACATGATGATTTTGCCCAAGCCTCGGGTAGAGTCACTATGTTTAGCTTTCTCTGATGCTTATTGGGCAGTCAGAGGTTTCTGCTGGGGAGTTTTGTCGACAAATGTTCAATTTTTCACCCGCACACGGATGGTGATAAACATCTCGGAAGCCGCTGATGCGTTTGTTCGGAGCATTTCTTGACACGCTGGTATATTTCAGCGTCTGTACGGCAACAGAGCGACTTAAAACCTGCAAATAAAGCACGGGATGTCAATTGCTTCCTTCCACTGATCTCTACTATAGGGGCTGGATGGCGCATAGGGCGCATAGCTGCTCTCCGAGTCGGGCGCAAGTGAAGCCACCGGAAGTTCGATGCTTGTCCCGGAAGTTGGGCGTGCGCTGGCCTTCCTAGTGCATTCTGTCGATATTTTGGACCAGGCTTTTTTGTCTCTTTGATTGGGTTTTAATACTCCCCTTCTGGAATAAATCCCGAGAATGAGGCGTTTGAACTTGGGACATATTCACACTTGATAAACTAGAATCACTAAAATATTTACTTTGAATGGCTTCCCTTGATACTTCTCGGGTCCGCATGCGTTCTTACTGCACAACAAGCTGGCTCTTTTGAGGGAACACGCGAAAATTCAGCGCCCTCGACGCTTTTCGAACCAGCACTCGGAAGGGTTACAAAGCCTGCCAAGCGCTCACTTCCGGGACAAGCGGCTTACTTCCGGCGGCTTCATACCTGTTTGCTCAATGCGCCATCCAGCCTTCCTTCATGAAATAGCAGACGCTCACAATTCAAGCTCGCGTTTGATTCCGTTGTCCGCGGGACGCAGAGTTATATCGGAAAATCTATTTTTTTCCTTTCAATTTCGCGACAGATCGTAGCAGACGAACCCTCGTCGTCTGCTCCCGCTCCTCGCCGACCTCGCCGGAGCGAGGCATGACGGGATTGCATTTTGGCGCACGCCCGATTTTCTCAGTGCAGCGAGTGCATGCACGCGTGGGGTACCGCCGCTGAAACGAACCCGGAGAGTGCAACCACTCGTGGAGTGCCTGCCGAAACGAACTCGCTTTACGCCGCGAGTGGGCACGCGTGGACACGAGTGCCGTGAAACGAACTCGCTATAAATCAGTCATTTTCAGAAAGACTTTCAGCGCGTAAGAAAGTTACCACTCGTGGAGCAGGTACAAAGCTAGTGGTATTGGTCAGGCGCCCGCGCAATTGTTCCGTCTCTTATCTAGCCACAGGCTTGTACCTGGTCCAGGAGTGGTAACTTCAGCGCACTACTGCGCTCACACGCGCTCAAAGTCTTTCTAAAAATTACTGATTTATGGGTTTTGGACGACACTCGGCAAGTTTCTAATTGAAACCACATGTCTATTTCCACTAATTAAAAGAAAATTAGTGAATTTTAATTAATTAGCCGACTTATCGCAAAGAGTAGAAAACTACGATTGTCTTCCTGGGCGTATAACTCACTTGCACAAACCGCATAAGTGCAGTTTTCACGGCTTCTTTTAAAACAAATCTGCAAGAATAAAAAAAATAACACCCGGTATTTAGGCATTGCACGTACGTCACATCATGACGTCGAACACCGGTGTCCACCATGCTGGTGGTGGACTCTTCGACCCTGCATAGCGAGAGCAATGGTAAACTGTGCCGCGCTCGGCTGTAGCAATTACCCGGTATCCCGACGATCGTCCGATCGTTTCGTCGGCATGAACCGCGAGACAGTGTCCGTCAAGTTAGAGAAAGTATGAGCGGCAGGAGAGGGATACGCCCGCGGATTACCGAGTTTGCGGCACGCATCTCATAGCGGCGAGCAACTGCACTTTTCTACCGTTGTTTACGTTCGCGCACGCCTTTGCATCGGCTTTTGCCCATTCGTAGTGTAGATGCCCTTTGTCTTTCGTTACATAACGCCGTTTCCCCGCTTCGAGCGATTGTCGCGCCGCGAGCCCGGCCGTTAAGTGATCGGTTTGTGCCGTCTGCGAGACGGTAACCTTTGCAAGGAGCAAAGGTATGTAGGCAAGCCGGTTAGGAAACATCATAATATGAAACCCTGAGTCAATGAGAGTTGCACATTATTTGATTTATCCTTATCTCAGGGTTTAGATTATGACGGTAACCTAGCGTTGTTTACCAGTATTTCGCAAAATCGTAACAATCTTTCTACAAGTGACTCGTAAAGTCGCTCGTCAAATTTTAGAACGCGCAATTAAGATTCTTTGTTGGTGTTCTTTTTGGCGACACGTCAAAACTTTGTCGGCGGCATATCGTAACTTTCTGCTTGTAGCGCAATCGTACCAATGCCGAAACATTCTGCACAATTATTCTCCCGGCTGCCAGGAGATAGACACGGCCTAATTCTAGAGGTAATCTGGAAGAGTACCTTTAGGAAAACGATCTATTGTCGCGAAGTAGGTTGCAGCGCACTTACGTTGACGAGACTGGACTTGAAAGGTAATCCCAGATAGATGTCGACACGGCCACGACGGAATCACCACTCAAACACAAAAACGAGAAGGAAGGTGTCCGTGAAGAATCAACACATTGTAGCACAACCTGTCACTTTTAGAAACGAGCACTAACTAAACGCTTCTTGGGCTTCTTTGAAATCGCTTGCAGAAGCAGAAAATCGCAGCAACCACGCGGGCGCAAACAACACCAAACTGCATGGATCCGCATCCGTCAAACCACGTGACCACGCTTTCAGCTTAGGGAGAGAGAGAAAAGGAGAGAAGGACAGGCCAAAACGGGAGTGCACAAACAATAGACTTATCTTATGGGGCATCAACGTGCGGATTTGTCACTTGTACCCAAGGCTGATAGTGGAGTGAATGCTATGTGTGGCCTTGAGATCCAGGCAGGTGCTGTGTTCTGCTTCATCACCAGTTTCTAGACTGTAGTCACGTGACCCTAACCGGAGACACGATTGGCCTAAAACATGCATAGCGTCTACCCTGCTGTCAATACCGAGTGAACATAGAGCTCTCTGAATTCTGAACTTCCAAACTGTCTAGCTCGAAAGTGACCGAAAACGATGCGAGTTTGAAGATACTATGTTTTACGCCGTATAACCCACATCACAATTTAAAATGAAGAAATAAGCGCGACTATTTTTTTTCTTGCGCACGATGTCCACAAATAAATAAATAAATAAATGTGTATATATATATTTTTTTACCAATAAATTTAAAATTATCAGTACACTCTTAGGTTCGCGTTTTTAAATTTCAAATATTTTTACGAAAGAGTTGCACATAAAAGACACCACTTTCAACACACGATGAATCGCAGACGCTCGCAAGCGGATGGTTACGATGCTGCGCGAAAGGTTTTTGAAAGATGCTGCGCAGGGCGCAACGGCTTCGCAGGCGTTCGAAGGAAAAGGATTCGGGACGACGAAGTAGCGTCTTGCATCTTCAGTAAGCTAACGGTTCGTGTTTCCCCGCTCAATTTAGCGGGGAAACACGAGCAAAATTAGTTTCACTGCTAGATTTAGCGGAGAAATTGACGTCAAGTGACATAAGTACCAATTCAATTTCTCGCTACTTCAGTAAGCTAACGGTTCGTGTTTCCCCGCTCAATTTAGCGGGGAAACACGAACAAAATTAGTTTCACTGCTAGATTTAGCGGGAAATTGACGTCAAGTGACATAAGTACCAATTCAATTTCTCGCTAAATTTAGCGGGGTGGTTACTCGATGGCGACGCCGACACCGCTTAACTCGAAAACGGGCGCCTATGAGCTGCGATCTCAAATCCATTATTTGATTAACTCGCTTTCCGATCTTATGCACTTCGTCATAATGTCACACGTCACACATACAACCAAATTTCATTTGTCTTTGAATCTTAAAAATGTGCAATTGATTAATTGGTCCAAATACCTGGAATAACTTCACTTTAACGATGTTAACAATAATTAACAAATTATATGAGACTCATGCAATATAGATCAATCAACTTGTCTTGGCGAGTACATATGACTTATTGCTTGCACGACCGAAACGGGCCCATATATCATTATCAGGGGCAGTATTTGCACGCGTATATGGCGAAATAAGGCCGTATTTACGCACTTATACGGCCGCATCTGGCAGTATTTGCCCGCTTATATGGTGATATCGGGGCGTATTTGCTCCCATATATTCCCTATCTGACTACTTATATTATCATATCTGCCCGTATATAAAATATATCAGGGCCATATCTGACATTTTCGTACGGGGCACCTATCACTCATTGCTTTATGTGTTTACATTTTATTCTTGAAGTCTAAGTTATCCCATAGCCTCTTTCGGTTTTGACAGAAATTTATGAATAAAGCAATAACCTGCATAAAGCATGTTTCTAAACTAAATATTGGGGTTTTGTGTAGTTGAGGCTCCGCCAAGATCTACGTATTGTTTTCTTAATATTTTTCAGCAGTTGCAGATGTTCCGCCAAAAATTAGCGAAAGTAAACTGTAATGACGTCTTTCTTCCGTTAAAGGCACCGAAAGATAAAAAATAAAGATATATAAAGTTGTTTGGTCCTGCCGAACACGTTGCGACGGTGGTAGAGTTTTCAATGACCGGTGCGGTCACGTTTATTGGAAACCACAACAACGGCGATACTTTACACCGGAGCAAGAACACCCTTTGGAACTTTGAGTTCGCAGTCCCCAAAGTGGAATACTCTTTTCGCCCCGTCAAGGGCCGTTAAATGTCCTCGCCTCCTCTCCCTCTGGGGCGGCCAATCAATCATTTTAAAATCTGTCGGAGTCGCGAGGTGTCCACCGTTCAATTGTCGACTGGGGGTTGCTCAGTACGCTCATTAGTACGGATTATATTTGCAACGGACACGGGTTGACACCCCGTAACTTCGGCAGTATAAACGGCCGGAGCGTACTTCGGCACACACCAAGCCCACTTCACGAAACCTATTTCACACCATCGCAGTTTCGCTATACACTCCGTGCAACGCGACCGGCGCGCCGCCGCGCGGCCGTTACCGAAGGTAGGCAGTGAGAACCCCTGCGAAACGAAACCACGCCGCGTACATTGGTACGCATTGAAGTCGGAGCGGTGCGGTTGCGCTGGGTTGACAGCATGAACTGCTGCGTCGTTAAGTGCTCCAATAGTTATGCGTCGTATCTCGTGGGGACAAAGTTTCACAGTTTTTCAACTAGCCGATGGTTTGTGGGACTGCGACAACGACAGACCCGTGCCGTACGACGCGAAAAGTTTGGTCTCCCGATCATGTCTGCCACTGTGTCGGCACGGCTGACATATTCTACACTGGCGCTTTGCGCTCTGCGTTTGTTTTCGTACCAGTAACGCCTACATATGTTAGCGCCGATGGGACGAACTGAAATGCCATCCCACACTCGCGGGTATGCAGTGCCAATTTCGTTGGAGGAATGCCCTCCAAAGACGTTTCGTCCCCATCGTACGTGTCGATGGTATTTCCGGACCAGTATGGCACGCAGTCTGTACTTCATGAACTAAGATTCGGAGGGTTCGAAAAGTGACAAATATAAATATAAGGAAAACTACAATGAAACTTGGAATCACTGGAAAATCGGTGTTTGAGTATGGAAGTTTATGTTGTGTGCTTCTCTTTTTGATCAGCCTCCTTTTGGATGTGGAAACGCCGACACCCCGAGTCCTGTAGACAACATTTTTTTCTCTCAGCTTTGTAGCCACCTATCGCAAGGTTGTTCGAACTGGAAGTACCGTCCCCTGGTCCCTTCCTTCCTGTAAAGTGTGCACCTCGCACGACGAGTGGTATTCTCTTGACAGCCTTAGACGGTCAAAACCGGTTCCCATTTAGTTACACCGCCGAAATTAATTTCAACCTGGTTTCGCTGTGCCACCTCTTTTTGGCATAATAACTGTTGTGTCAAGTTACGGTAATGTCCAAGTACCTGTGTGCCGAAAATCGGCACCTCGCACAACCAGGTTATTACACAACAGCTGACCGCAAAAGCCTTTCACGGCCAAACTGTGTGTTGGCCGACAACTTGGTTTTCTCGGCTTTCGAAACACCTTTCGTAAAGTTGTTTCAATTGGAAGTACAGTCCACTTGTCCCTTCCTACCTGTAAAGTCTCCACCCCCACGACGAGTGGTATTCTCTTGACAGCCCTTTCACGGTAAAAACCGGTTCCCATTCAGTTACGCCGCCCAAACTAAAATTCCACCTGGTTTCCCTACGCCACTTATTTTTGGTATAATAAGTGTTGTGTCAAGTTACGGTCATGTCCAAGAATCTGTGTGTCCAAATCTGCACTTCGCACAGCCCGGTTATAACACAACATTTTGGGTCCAATATTGGATATCCCGTACAGCTTTATTCCATTATTCGTTCGAAACATAACTTCCACACCTGCTGTCTTAATGAAACTTGGCACACTTAGTGCACAAACTTAGTAAACAACTCACTCGCCTCCAAATATCATCGTCCAAGCAGTCCAACTGTTCTACCGACGAGCGAAACGAACTTCCCACTGAGACAGGGGTGAACACATTTTTCTTTAGTGAACATCTCACTGACCTCCAAATATCATCGTCCCAGCAGTCCTACGTTTACAGCGACGAGCGAAACAAATTTCCACTGAGAGCAATTATGGTGGCTGCCATCTTGCTTTTCGGAAAATTCCTCAAGCCCCTTTTTCGACTACCATTACCCCTATTAACGACTCAAACTCAATATATAAGCGGAGAACAGCTAGATTCCCTTCTTAGGTCTGCCTTAGCACTCATGCAACGTCACACTCAACGTATCGGCTGAAAAAGCCAAAGTTCCGTCCTTGCGCGCTTCTGCCGCCACAGCTTGGCATGCGAAAAGGTGCCGCAGGCTGCTGAACGCGCCTCACTGTCGAACGCCAGCTCCTCCGCTAGCGGCGCTACGCGCGTTTTTCAAAGCGCCCCCTACAGTTCCCGCACGGAGCGTAGACTCTGTTCACCCGTACGCTGAGATTGCAGTGGGAGCTACGTCCTTGTTGGGCCAGTCATACGCCTCTCTTTCGCCACGTCATTAAGCCCACGCACAGAGAGCCGGGTCACGTGATAAGAAAGAGGCGGCAGATTGTTCCGGCGGGCACGTAGCTCGAATTGCAGTCTCAGCCGACGTTTCAAACAAGCGCTCAGTCAAGGTCCCACAAAAAAGCCGGCAAAGGCCACACGCATCCCCTCTCCAAAACGAGCAATGGCCACCGGTTCCTTCAAATAGGATGGTCGACAGAAAAATATGCAAGTGAACACAATTAATTATAAGCCGTTAGGCACTTTCAAAATTGTCCCGAACTTAAGAGCGAGGTTTAACGAACTGGAATCCGCGTTAGCAACCAGCATTCGGTTTCAGGTTCAGTAGCTTTGAAATTTGTGCTGGTTCGGATCCAGTTCAGTGATGCTTTTGAATTAACGGTTCGGTTACCGTTCCACCAAGCGCCAACCAGTTTAAACCGGTTTAAAAAATATAAAGTCCACAGCAGCAGGCCAGTTGTTAAGAAGAAAAAGTGAGCTCAACACAACCTCATCTGGATTAACACTATTGGATCATCAGAAGCACGCGCTGTGAAACAAGGACATTAATCAAATACATGCATTTCGTTTTCCGATTTTGAATTATTAACGCAAACACCGTTCTATAAAAATGAAAATGGTAATACAAGCACTTGGAAACTACCAGAGTACAGTATTCACATCTGAAGTCAATCAGCCAGCACACACAGTGGCAGCGTGACGGCAGCAAACACCTAATTGCAAACTACCCACAAAAACAAATTAGTCGTTTCGTTGTTTAGACAGCAGGAGTTTCGTCTGCCAGAGTATGGCGACATTGTTACCCCCTGTAGATGAGAAAATTAGCCAGTGCAGTATGACTGATAGCCTGGGGTCTTTAACAGCCGTCACGCAGTACTGATACACGACCGGACGCCGGTACGATGCTCATTCAGATCGAAACGGCAAACTACCCACAACGCATGCCCGAACGACTTGCTCGATCGACTGAGTTGAAGAGGAGAAAAACAACGAAGGCCTGTCGAAAGACGATTAAAACAAAAAAGACATAAAAAAGACAACGGGTGACTTGCTGTTTCAGGAAAACTCACAGGCACAAAAAAAAATGTTATTCAAGCCGCGTTTAGGGCTTTGGGCGACTGGCGTCCCGGTGACCGGCGTCGCAGTGTCCCGCTCGTCACGGCTTTCGCCCCTTGGCGCTTCCAGATTTCGCCACCGCGGAACTAACGCGCCGACGGCCGTCGACTTTTAGTTTTTATGTTGATGTTTACGTTCGCTTTCTCCTACCTTGAGAAATATTGCTTAGCAGCAAAACAAGCAGAGACACACACACACACACGCACACACACACGCACACACACACACACACACACACACACACACACACACACACACACACACACACACACACACACACACACACACACACACACAGCGCACACACACACACACACACACACACAGCACGGCACCACGCACGCACGCACGCACGACACGCACGCACGCGCGCGCACACACACCACACACACACACAACTAATAGATATTTAGCCATCGGAGCGTACCCTTGCGACGTACCGCGATGGATGCTACGTGCTACACAAGCAAATCTATAGATCGTAGCTTGTCTCGTGACTTTGCTGTCCCCGCGTCGTTCCGCCCAACCAGGAGGGCACGTGACACCCTCCGAGCTGTGCATTTGTTCAGATGGCTTGTAGCGCTCCTTGCGGTCTATCCTAACGTAAAGCAAATTATTGAAGTGTACGCCTCCACGCCGACTCGCCGACCCCAGTTCGTGCGGTATATAGACGTGCAATATACTTATTTGTTTTATTATAATGCAGCTGTCTCCAAGTCGTCGCTGCCATTTGTTTATTCAAAACTGAGCCACTCACGCCACCATCGCGAATATTTATTTACTTCTTTCCGCCACCTGCAAAGAAGGCGCGGCTCACCTTTTATTACGCCGAATCGTTACCAATGAACCGGTAATCGCCGCACGAAATTACGGTTCCTTTTCTGTTCTGGTTCAATATCAAATGTTCCATTTGGGTTACAATTTTGTTCCGGTTCAAACAAAAATAACAATTTTGCTCCGATTTCTGGTTCGGGCTCGGTTCAATGTTATGATTGAGTTCTACCTGCTAATCCCGTATGATTATTACCAGGCACGTAGCCAGAATTTTGTTTCGGAAGAGACCGCCCATGACGAAATGCTGTATGAGGAGAAGGGGGAGAGGAGGTCCCAGCAAAATGGAAGATTTCGGGGGGGGGGGGGGGGGGGCATGGGCCTCCCCTGGCTACGTGCCTGGTTATAACAGCCGCCATGTCGCGTCTCGCGGCGCCAGGAGCGTCGTCTTGTTCGTCTACAAGTATTGAATTTTGGTTGATTCACGGAGGGCGCGCCACTTTCATCTTCAAAGGAGCATAAGCTAGCGAACACAACACGTTGTGTTGTGTTCGTCGCCTTCTGTGTTTCCTGAATCTCGGGTTTGATTACCATAAAATCAAGCCGTCAGCCACCTCCAGTGCAATGATGCTGTAGCAACGTTCCATGCGCAAGCGAATTCCGCCATCAGCACGCTGGCCCTAAATCAAAATCGACACAGCCCACATAAGAACCGAGCCCATTCCATTCCCACTCCATTCCAGGCAAAAGGCATCTAACTCCATTCCCATTTCATTTTCCCCAGCGCTGCCGCCACTCCATTTCCATTCCATTCCGGGGTCGCGAAAGTTCGGAATCATTCCGGAATAATTCTAACTTCGAAGTGGCAACTCCGCAACACTGGGTGAAACGCAGAAAGACAAGGAGACCACGCTATGAAGGTCTGCGGTGCACGTTGAAGGCCGACGGAGCCGATGTGTAAACACATTCAGCGTGTATCTTATTTTTCGACACGAAACCGACATAGTCGTTTTGCATTTCCATCGTGGTACCGAAGTAAAGCTCTTTCTTATTCCAGCAAGGCCCAGTCATCTGTTTAGATCTAAAGGCGAAGAATTTGCGACTAGGTTTCTTTTCGACAAATTTGTTTTGTGGCTGTTGGGTTGTGCCCTTCAGAAAAGCATACGACTGGACAGCATGGCAACTTTGCTCGAACTTTCGAAGTGGAAATACACTGTTTTATTCTTCTAGTGAAAGTGTAGGCAACATTTATGGTAAATGAATTCTTTCCACGTGTCGCCTTTAGCCGACACCTTAAAGTCACAACAACTCTAACCTTAAGTGAAATCTAGGGAGCCAAGCCGAATTGTCCAAGGCGAAAGTACGGTGCAAGCAGCTCGATACAAAAAGAAAAAGAACCCCCTCTTTCTTTAAGACACGAGATGAGAAGCTCTTTTGACAGACTATTGAGTCGTCCAATCCCCGTAAATGGCTTAAGCAAGTGGGTAGACGGAAAACGAACAAAAGAAACGGAAAGTTAAGCTGGAAGAAGAAAAGCACAACCCGCGAAAGTTCATTCAACTGCATTGGTCAGACTTGAAAAGCACAAGAAAAAAAAAAAAAAAAAAAAACGCTTACAAACGTGTTTAGAAAACGGCTTGCAGTTCCGATTTTTAAAGGTCTTTTTTTATATACTATTTTTATCTGCCGATGTTGCTTTGTTTCTTTTTATTTCGCGCCCTTTTTTTTAACGCGGCTGTTTTTTTAAAGTATTTTTAAAATTAATGCAAAGTTATTTGAAGTGAAAGAAGTGGTTAAAGTAGTTCTGGCCGTCGATTACAAGTTTTAACCCGATTAATTGCAACCAGTTCATTGATTATTTAATCGATAATTCAGTCTTGCTTATTTTTAAACATAATATTTAAAATGTCATAAACGGCGCAGTATTGAACTGGGATTATAAATAAATATTGATGTGTTGTTAACAACAGTTCCAATGCACTCACACTCACAGATTATTACTTCAGCTGCATGAGGCAAAGAGTTTCGTTGATATTCTCTGGCACGAGCGACCTTCTTTGATTTTCGACAATAGTGTCTGCCGTGCAAAACGGACATTCGAATGGTGTTGAAGTTGCCGGGCACGTGTAACCTTTTGCACTTGCCTGGAGTTACAAATTTCGCCCCTGACAGTTTACCTTTTTCTAAAATTTTCTCTAAAGTTTGCCCTTCATATACATGTAGTCGCTCACGTCTGCGTGGCGAAAGCGTGTATTTTTGACACTCTTTTGGTTTGCAAAATTTGATCGATTAACAGGTTAAAAGTTTTAATTGCGATTAAAGCATTAATTGATTAATCGGTAGGTTAATCAATAAATTGGGCAGCCCTAGTTTAAATCAATTATTTGTCACTGATGAATCGCAAGCTGTGACTGAAATTGCCTCGATGGCAGACCGATGTCGAGACGGACGTGCTCCACTCGTAATTTGGACTCGCACTCCAGATCTCGATCCGCATCCGAGAAAAGTCGCTCCGCCGATTTCGGCGGATTCGACCGGAAGCCAGCCTGGCCAGCCCTCGGCGCGCACACGTGAATTGCTTTCTCGCCGAGCGTCTCGCCTCGGAAGACTTCGTAATGGCCGCTCGTGAAGTGCCGCCCGCTTTACTGCTGCTGCAGCTTGATGACAGTTCGTCGTCAAGTTGCTCGAACAACTTGACAACAAACTCGAGTAGCAGCAACGGCAAAGATTGCTTGCATACCTCACATGAATTCGACTGCCTTTTCGGACCTCCGCAGAAAAGGCCGATAATCCGAGACTTACTTGGACATTGTTCACGAGTATTCCGATGGAAAGGCAAGTGGGTTACGCCGGTGCACATCGCTTATCGACACGCATCTTTCACATCATGATTAACTTCGCTCGTGCGTTGAACGCGTGCTTCGAGATCGGGGACCGCGGGAAGGGGATTCCCGGGAAAATGAATGACGGGAAGGCATCCGCCTCTCCAGGAGGAGCGATTATGTTCCAATGGGAATCGGGTTCACGTGCTCCTTCCCGGTTCTAGTGATCACGGCGCGCTCCAAAACGGCCGGTGGGAATTCGTCAAACGCCTGGCAGGGTATCTCGACACAAGTAATACATCGTAAATGTGTTTCACTATCGCGATACAAATACATTTTTCGAATGCATCTCGATACACAGATACATGCAGATAATCAGAACTATCCCTAAGATACCATCGCGACACTTTTGTGTCGCCGCACCGCCCAGTGCTGATTCGAACTGTATTCCACCACTGTTGGAATGCTAGTCTCAGCAAGCCGCGACGTCAATATGCAGATACGGCCAGCTGGGCAACGCCGATGATTCCTTTTGTTTGCAGAGGCCGAACACCGTGTCCTCTAGCCGGTTTCTCTTAACGTAAAACGATGTTTGGCTAGTTGCTCCGGATTTCGTAAAACCGTATTTCGTGAAGCCGTGACCTTTGACATTACGTGACTTCAGTTTGTCCGCTAGGTTCAGCGGGAAAATTGACGTCACCTGACCTCAACACCAATTCAGTTTTATCGCTAAATATAGCGGGAAATAGAACGTCACATGACTTCGTGTCATGTGACCTGTACACAAATTTAGTTTCACCGCTAAATTTAGCGGAAAAAATTGCGTCACGTAACCTGAACGCCGCTTCAGTTTCGCCGGTAATTTAGCGCGGAACATGACGTTACATGACCATGTCACGTGACATAAACAAAACCTCAGTTTTCCCTCTATATTTAGCGACAATATTGGCATCACGTGACATGATGTTACGTGGCATATACTAAGTCAGTTTCCCGCTAGATTTAGCGGAAAAAAATGCCTTTGGCGTGACCTAGACAAACTCAGCTTACCCACTAATGTTTTGGCGGGAAACTTTACTTCACGTGACTCCAACATGAATCTAGCTTCACCCCCTAAATTTAGCGTGAAAAATGAGTAACATGACTTCGTGTCACGTGACCTCTACAATCGTTCAGTTTAACGCTAGATTTAGCGGGAAAATCAACGTCACGTGACCTCAACGCCAATTCACTTTTCCTGCTAAATTTAGCGGGGAAAATGTTGTCAAATGACCTCATGTCACTCGACCTATACACAAATTCAAATTCCCCGCTGAATTTAGCGTGAAAATTCGCGTCACGTGACCTGATGTCACGTGATGCTAGAAAGTTTCACCTATGCAACACAACTGCCTAGCAATTCGCCATACAATGTTTCTATGCTTTTGGTTTGAATCACCTATCGACTGATCTCGGCAGCTTTTCTCGTTTTCAACTGAGATCTTCGAGAGTTTGCGAGAGTAGTGCGTGCTGATTGATTTACACCGCATCTCAATACTTTATTTAGATACTGCTTCCGGGCGCCTGAATGACCATGTTTTTTGAAGAGTGGTTTCGGAGATGACATGTCAATATCACAACACGAAATTAAACAAGTAGTTTTTCTGCTCTAACAGTTTCCAAAGTATGAATTCTGGTCAGTGTCTTCAAGTATGCCATGAATTTTTATTTTTGTTTAGCGAAGAAAATGAACGAACATTCACGGTCTAAAGCAGAGTTGTGAACCGCTTTAAATCGGTTCGTGCTTGGGGGAACCGACATCCAAACCAATATTTCTAACTTCGCTACTTTTTTTATTTCGCTACTGAACTATAGTCGGTGACAGGTCAAGAACGAAGTGGGAGCTCCTCCCACCCCTTTCCACTTTAGCGGAGCGAACAGTGGAGAGGAATTCGCCTTCTCTCCAGCGTTCGCTCTGCGAAAGTGGAAAGGGGTGGGAGGAGCTCCCACTTCGCTCTTCACCTGTCACCGACTATAGAACCGAACCGGAATAATGACTGGCTGAACTGTTACTATCGATATGTTTTGACCGCAAAAAGTTAATCAGTGGTGTTGAAGGCTTTCGAGAGGTCTATGAAAAGTGCTAGGGATATTTTGCCGAATGTTTCGAGAATATAGATTTAAGAATCCTCCAGAAGAATGATCGTGCTTTTACTTCCGAGAGCCGTATTGTGCAATGTTTGTTGAGGTAAATGTGCTACATAAACTATAATCGGTAGGATAGAGCTGGATCTGTAGCTCCCAAATTCTTGTATTTCCTTCTTATATTAAAAACGTATTACGGAGAAGAAGGACAATGTGAAAGAATTTGAATATATATTCAGATTTGTAACCACTCGACAGTTTAGTTGTTTTAATTTGTTCGATGTCTACTACGGTTTACGTAATGGTTCCCTCACACATCTAGCGAGGAAAACACTATCTCTCTACACATGAGCCTAAATATGACGTAAAAAAGTATCATAGGGTTAAAACATCTCTTGATTGTGTGATTTGTTTCGAGAAGCTGAATGGTTGAGGGCAGTTAATCCCGCCCGCCACAGTTCAGAGGGCAAAAGCATTGTCTTCTTAATTCTGGAGAATAAAATCTTTAAAGAAGGCTGCAAATACCTGTAGTTTTGCAACCATTGCACAGTTTGACTGTTTATATTTGTTTTATGCTTAGTATACCTTTTAATGCTTCCCTCTCAATTTACTGAGGAAATCACAGTGAGTGATTTCCTTAGTAGACGAAAGTGTGACGTCATTCTGTAGCGTGGAAATAAGATATATTTTGATTACCTTAGTTGTTTGAAGGAGATGTGTCGCTACAGACAGTTAGTTCCATCTGAGTCAGTTAAAATAATATTATATTTGCTCAAAGAAGATTTGAATATTTTTCAAAGGCCTCTTTTCTGCAATTGTGGAGCTTCAACGAAGTAACAAATTGGGTCTATAGTTGGAAACAAGTCTTTTTGGGACATCAGGAAGAAAGAAACAAAGGGACGGACAAGACGAGACATCTTTTCACTCATAACACAAGTATTAAATAAGAGGCAGTGGCGAATACAGCGGGAGCTCACAGAGAGATGGGGAAATGGGGGAGAGAGGAAAAAGGTGGGGGATGGGGTAAATCTCAGCCTGTCCACCCGAAAATCAACAAAAAAGGACGAGCGTAGCGAGGGCAAAAGAGAAAGGCGACAAACGGAGGAGTGCGGAAGGTTGGAGGGAAGTTTGGTGGCGAGTTCGTGCCCGCGTGGCTAAAAGGTTGGAGCCTCGCGGGTTGTCAAGCAATCGACTGCAGCCGTAGATACTCGAAGTCTCCCTCTGAGAGGGAATGCGAGGGAGCGGATATAATAAGCTGAGCGTGTCGGATCGCGAAAGTCTCAATTATCTCTCGGTCGTAGCGATCACCGGTGTATCTCAGAACCCGGGCCGAGGGGAACTGGGGTTAGCAAGATGGGCACACCCTACCATGGGGCCCTATAGAGTGCTGCGAGTCGGGCTCAATCTCGACGCATTCCCTTTTGTGCTCGGGCAACCTGTAATTCAGGCGATGGCCTTTCTGCCCAATATACTCCACACCGCAAGTTTGTGGAACGGAACTTACGCGCCCGGTCGCGCAATAAACAAAGTTTGTTTCTTTTTTTTGAACACTGTTCCTTTGGGGCCAGGGATCGTTACTCCGGCGGCACATGGCACCCAATCGGAACCTGCACGAGAATTCGACGTAGACGTCGTGCCGTCGGGCATAGACCTTTAGGCGGTTTGATGTGTTACGACGGTAGGACTTGACCGCGAACCTTTTGGCGGGGGCGGCTTGGTGCGGCCGATCGACGGCCGGGAAATTAGTGATTTTAGAGTGGCGCAACTGAGGCCGCGTGTGTATCCTGCTTTTGAAGCCGAGTGAGCTGAGAAGTTAATCTGGTGTGAGACTTGTGTGAGCATGATTTCGTGCAAGAGGAAAGAAGGCTCTTTACAATACCGGATTTTACAGCTTTTGAATGATGGCTGGCGAAAGGCAGCACAGGCTTCTGGGTTCGTTGCCGGAAGCTCCAGCAGACTCCAGTGGGGGTGGCGGTCAGTCGCAGGTCAAGGAACTGCAGACCCTCAATGCTCGGGTCTTTGGTGAAAACGAGTCCATGCGAGTTTCTCGAGCCTGTACTGCCTTTCGCCAGCCGTCATTCAAAACCTATAAAATCCGATATTGTAAAGAGCCTTATTTCCTCTTCTTGCTTGCAATCATACTCCCACCAGTTTCAGTCCAGCTAAACTTCTCAGCTCATTCGGCTTCAAAAGGCAGGCTACCCACGCGACCTCACTTGCGCCACACTAAAATCACTAATGTCCCAGGCCTCGAGAGACCGCACCAAGCCGCCCCGGCCAAGAAGGTTCGTGGTCACGCCATACCATCATAACACCTCACATCTTCTTAAGGCCTACGCCCGACGGCACAACATCGACGTCGTGTTCTCGTGCAGGTTTGACGTCTTTCTACTTGGCCCTCTCTGAGTTCTTTATACCTTTTTTAAACTTTCAGATGAGACAGGTTGAGATTCACCCCCTCCATCACCCCCTCCCTCTCTCTTCCATTTCCCCATCTCTCCTCAGGCTCCCGGTATTCGCCACTGCCTCTCATTAAATACGGGTATTTTGAGTCGAATAGATGTCTCGTCTTGTCCGTCGCTTTGCTTATTCTTTCTGATGTTTTAATCGTTACCAACGCGCTCACCATAACTTAGGTCTTTTAGGTTCCATTCTATGAATAGCAATAATCTGTGACAGGTTTTCAGTCTCCATATTAAAATTCTACAAGCGCATAATAACTGAGCATTTGCAGTTCTGCTGGCCTTTCTGCTGGCCTTTATTTCCGTCTCTGGTTCGTACTTTTAACGCTCGGCCGTTCATTATTCGTTTTTTACCTAAAGCCTGGTTCACACAGTTGCATTTGACTGCGTTGCGGCAGCGAGAACCAGGACATCCCTGCTGCTTATATCGCGTGCCAAGCTGATTCCTTGAATTGGATTCCACGCTTCATACGAAGCACAGATGTGCCGGTGACTCGCTTTCGGTTCTCGACGCAACGCAGTAAAACGCACTCAAACGCAAGTGTCTGGACCGGCCTCTAGAGGCACCAAATAATATTGCAAGGCATATTTTACTGACATTTATATCGGAAGCACTTACAAAAAGTAACGTAGAATTAAATACCAAAATTGCAGTATTATTTCTTAAGGTGTATCAAATTTAGGTTCTTTGTCCTAGGTGCTTGTAAGTTGTAACCCATCCTAAATTTTGTTCGAATGTTACGTTTGAGTTTTGCGAGTTGAACTAAAGTGATGGATCTGTAATAGGCACACGCATTCAAAGTATTAAAGATATGTGGCACGTATATTTAGTCCTGTGAAACCGCGCCCAATCTCCCTAAAAAACCATCTTCCATGGCCTCGTGCCGTGAAAGATGTGTTGTCTTTTTCCATTTTTAAATAAATAATTGAAGTGATTTAAGTATAGTTCTAGCATGCTAGATTTTGAAACAAATGGTTCTACTCGGCCTTACAGTAAGAAGAAAGTATTGCCACTGCGTTCTTCACTGGCGCCTTCATGATTGCGGTAGGCACTGATCGCTTCATTAAACAGAATTGCTTTCAGTTTAATTAAAGGTCGCATGCATCAGGGTTTTGTCATCATTATATCCTGGTGTCCTTCCCTTTTAGAAAGGTTTGTGAAACAAAAGAATTTCGCTAAGTTGCCTGATCGACTGATTAGTTGTTTAGTCAGAGAAAGGATATGACCTTCATTGTTTATTTATTTAATATAAACTGCATTATTTTGACGTTTTCTTTTTTTGGTAAGGTCAACAGTTTTAGTAAAGACTGGAACAGGAAAACTCAGCTAAAAATAACAAATGTTCGGAGCGCTGACAAAACTCAGACTAGAGGCTATGAGTTTAGTCAATTGGAATCTGAACCAGATATTCAATAATTTACCAATATTTTTTTCAAAATTTCGTGGTAGTGGAGCATGGAAGTAGGCTACGAGTGCTGAAAGGACACAAACAGATTGGCAGACTTTTATTTGCAAAGATCTATAATGCATGAAATGCAGCATTTAGGAGCGAACGTTTTACTAGTGTGGAAGTAATAGAACTATCTTTCCGGAAGTGAAGATCCTATACTTTTACAAATTGTGAATAATGTGAATTGGGGAGGAAGGGGGGGGGGCGGAGGAGGCAAGGACACTGTAGATGTGTGGGGGCCGGAATAGGGGGAGGGGCAGAGGAGTAAGGAAGAAGCAGAGGAGAGGGAGACGAAAGGGGACAAATGGCAAGGGAAGGGGTTGGGGAGGGGAAGTTGGCGCTGTAGGAGTGAGAGGGGACAGATTGGTAGAGGGAGAAAAAGGAAATCGGTGTGCTTCCTGACATAAATCTCGCCTTTAAATCTAGCCTGGAGCTGAATTGGTGTGTCACGTGACCAGAAAGTGGGGAAGGAAAGGAAGAAAGGTTGGAGGGTGGGGGAGGGAAGACACGTAGGGAATTGGAGCTAGGAAAAGGAGGGAAAGAAGGGAGAGAGGAGAATACCATAGAGGAGGAAGGGACGGAGGAAATGGAAGTTGGAAGGGAGAGAGAGAGATGGGGTGAGAGAATTTCTGTGTCACTTATCTCCCCGCTAAATTTAGCAAAGATCCTGCACGGAGAGAAACAATGGATTATGAGATAGCGGAATTGCTCTATAGGTCACGTGTCGTTGATTTTCCCTGGTGTATATAGCGGACAGACTGAAGTGGTGTTTTGATCACGTTACGTCAATTCCTCCCTCAACTTTAACGTGGAAGCTGGATTGGGGCAGACGTCAAGTGAGGTCACGTCATGACGTCAGGTTCCCGCTGAATTTAGCGAGTAAATTGAACTGGTGTTCCGGTCACAATACCTGAATTCTTTGCGCTAAATCTAGCGAAGAAACTGAATTTACATATAGGATCACCTGACATCAACTTTCTCACTCGGTGTATGGGCCACGGGACGTTAGGTCACGCGTTGCATTTTTCCCGTTGAATTTAGCGAAAAATACCCGAATAGACGAGCAGACGGACGGACGAATGGTCAGACGGACAAAATTTTGAAATATTGAGAGGGGGGGAGATATCCGTGAAGAAACGCTTATATTCTTTAGAATACACGAAAGGATGTGTAACATATTCACTGTCTCTCTTGGTACGCTTCTCACTTTTGAAGAACATAAAGGCGCGAAAATAGAGCTCGAATCAGGGGGCCCGAAAGGTGGTTGAGGTCACCAATTTCTTTTTCTAAGCCCTTTACATAAGGCTAACATATATTTTACTAGACCACTTTCATATTAAAGTTTTGATTGTATAAGAAATGACTTGGCTAAGACATTCCGTTTAAAAAAAGAAGGTGTAATATCATTTATTATGATTTTTAAAGAGCAGCAGTTTATTTTTGAATTTAGTGGAGATATTTCCCAAGCGAGGAAATTTCGAGGACACGTCACGCGACACTGTTCCATCACTTAAAGAGGCACTACAGTGGTGTCTGGGGTCTTCTATATATGATTATATCTCCACCTATGTGATCTATGCATTTGAATGAATCCCAGTTGATTGGCGTTCGATTTGTTTTTAAACAATCAAAGGTCGCGACACGCCCGTTTTTCTCCGATTCGGAGCAGAAACCAGACGACGTTAAAGGACGTCTGACAGTTCATTGCGAGTGATCTTTTCCGACTCGCCAATCGCATACCTTCGAAAATCAAACCGCCGTTCATTTGCACCCCTTTCCTCCTGAGAAACGATCACTCGCGATCGGCTATCGCGCCTCTGATGGCGCCCTTTTGTTTCTGCGCCTAATTGCAGAAAAAAAAAGCTCATCACGATTTTTTATCGTTCATAATAGAAAGATATGTCGTGTATTAACCTATAACCTTGGGTTATTAAAATGCTTAGAGCCCGTTGATTGAGTTATGACTATAAACAGGCGATCTAAGAAACCACTTTAGTGCCCATTAAACACCATTGCATCACGATCGAGAAACTAGCTTGTGGTCACATGGCAACATGTCGTCACGTAACACTGCGACGTCATGTTACACCATGACGTCACGCGGAAGCAAGCCGTCACGCGACTCTGTGACGTCACGTCACACGACACAGGCGTTGCGCGACACCATGGCATCTCGGGACATTTCGACGTCATGGAGTGCGACCAGCTCGAGCAAGAAAGATATCTTAGCGGTTCCCAGATATAGCTATTGCTTTAAAAGCGTTCATGTCGGTAGAATTGTGCGTAAATCCCCGGAGAACTCGCTCCTAAAACGCATACCTCGCACACAAGGCAAGCGCAATCAAACCGGCTGCGTGTAAAGCGTTGATTTCTTCATCTCAGAAGGAGATGTTAACCCACTCATGCACTTGGCGAAGAGAAAACTTGAATTGGTTCTGCATGAAATAATTGCATGTTAGACAGGGTGTTTGATTTTAAGTCGAAGAGATTGTTTTTTTTTAAGCGAAAGCCTTACTTGTCATAGTTGGGCGACACATTTTAGTAAATGGCCATATCTGTTTTGCTTTTAAACGCATTTGTTTAACCAGCAAATAAGGGGGCACATGGCCATAGAAATGCAATTGAGCGGCACGCGCCGCTCAATCGTATGCCCAAGGATAACCCATCGTCCTTGCGGTCGTCCTAGAAGTCGTTCTAGACCTTTAGGACGACCTCACTTGTCCTAAAGGTCTAAACTTGTCCTAGTCCTAAAGGTCTAGGACAAGTTTCGGGGTATCTTGTTTGTCCTAAAGGACAAACAAGTTGAATTGAGCTTTTTTTTTAGTAAATTAGCCATCTTACCGCCACAATAAGCCCTCCTCTAATGTCCACCGAGCCCGATAACATGCAATATTTCATGCAGAACCAATTCAAGTTTTTTCTTCGCCGAGTGCATGAGTGGATTAACATCTGCTGCAGCGCCTTCTGAGATGAAGAAATCAACGCTTTACACGCAGCCGATTTGATTGTCCTAGAGGACAAACAAGATGCCCCGAAAGATGGCGATAAAAATACGTCATCAAGCGTCATCAGTGTGATGCGATCGAGCGTCATCATACGTCATTAGCGTGATGTCACCGCCGGAGCGCCGTGTGCAAAAGGTGCGCTTCGGACTTCATTTGCGCTCGTTGTGTGTTTCGTGCGATGGACTGTGAGGCGACCGCGTCTACATTTACGGCCTCGACATCAGCAGCAGCGTCTACATCTACAGCGGCTCCCGCAGGCCAACGTGGCCGTCCACGCACCTCTGCTGCGCTGTCCTCGCGCAACGCACCAGAGGCTGGTTGCACTATTTCTCCACGGGGCGCGGTGCCGTCGGGGCCGAGATGAGCTCCGATAGCAAACCGAAACTTGAAAACCCGTCGAATTTGTGCGGTTTTTCAGAAAGCCGTAAAATGCTTCGCGTGCCTTCTATCGTTCTGCAATTTGTTGATTTAGTGTTTTTTGATGATGCTGAGCAATTTTCTAATTGAAACCATGCCCTTAAGCACAATATTAAAGAAGTTAATTACGCAAAAATAATTAACAATCTAATTATCCCGGACTTTAATAATTTTCGTAAATAGGCCCCTGGCCCAGGACAAAAACGACACAAGCCTTTTTTTGTTGCGACGCGTATTTTTCTTTTCGCAATATCAAATTTGTCCACCTTTCGTGAAACACCCTGTATATAAAAATATGCTTATTTGCTGCCATCGACAGCCCGTTATACAAGCAATACTTTTGGGGACCGTTTAATTTTTATCAATTATACCATGTTAATACATAAATTCGGCTGTAAATACTATCGAAAGTTGGTTCTAGAGAGAACTGACTGAATGGACACATTTTCGCTCCATTCGTAGCAAGTATGAATCAATTATGCCCTCTGTTATTTGTTCCCGCATCCCACGCGCTCGGCAGAGATGCGCTAACGTGCATACTTCGTCTCAGCTTAAGTTCAGACGTAGCCGACGCTACGAGGTAATAGGACTAATAAAGCAATGACACAGAAACGAAACGCTAAGACTTTTTTGTATGTTTATGATGGAGGCCCGTGCCCCCCACCCCGAAATCTTTCAATTTGCTGCCCCCCCCCCCAGAAACAAAATCCTGGCTACGTGCCTGTTCATGACGAACACCATGCTGGTGCGCTTTTGATGCTGTCCAATTGATCCCATCAGCTCGTAGTGCCGGCTGCGTCTGGACTTAAAAGCCGACGTACAACCTCAGTTTTCTGCAGGAAAGATAATCCCCTTAGCGCTCCCATCTCCTAAGCTGCGAGGGGAGCCAAGTTGGGGCAAGGCAAAAAGTAGAGAGGATATAGGAAATGAGGACAGGGCAAAGTGGAAAGCCCGAAGTGTACGTCGGCTTTTAAGACGAAACGAAGTATGTGGTACCTGAGACAATTAAATAAACGTTCGTTTACTTTAGGTTATATTTTGCATTAAAAAGGAGAAACTTGTTTGTTTTAAAGGCTAAACAAATCTGCATCATCGCTCATAAATACCGTTGAAATCATTATATATCGCGATTACGCTGCCCATCGCCTGCCTCTACTATATATACGGCGTTCTTAGAGCTTTGCATTCAGCACGCAACCTGGGAAGCCAACTCGCACAAACCAGTGCGCAGGCGACCAACAATCCGGTTTAGGATATATTGATTGCAAGGTCGCCGTTCTTGCTTCATCTTTATGATTTTATTATCTCCGGAGTTCAGCTTTAAAATATAGACCTGAAACATTCAGCGAAACGGCATTCGCGTTCCCAATTCCGAGGTATGTGCGATTTGAAATTCGAATTTTGCAAGGCGCGTGAAATAAGTGGGTCGTTATGACCGCCCCGTACTTTTATTATAATAATTGAACTAGATATATAAGGGGACTTCAAACGACCGCACTATTTATATGCAGAAATATACATGAGAACAAGGTCGTGGTGCGGGAGAAACAGGATTGGTACCGATTTGATTTAGTCAATCATTAGTAGCACCATGACGATATTTTGTGTGACTGTTATTATTTTCGCGGGTTGTGTTGTGCACTAATCTTGCTTAAGTCGATACAACGCCTGCCCACTTCGTGGTCTGCTATGTGATATTTAAATGTAAAGACGCGCAGACCATTGAGGCACATCGGCAAACGTTTCAATTCTGTTTTTATTGACTAAACACAACTTGTGAAGAAATGGTGCAGAATGGACCTTCAGAGGCGTTCTGTGCACGCGCGGAGCGCCCGATGCCAAGCGGCGGAAGTTGAAACCAAAAATCGAGGAAATTCGGAAGGAGGCTGTAGATCAGCGAGTAGCAAAACGTAATTGCAGCATACATATAATTGTGTTACGCAAAAAAAGAAAGCGGACGGAAAGAATAACAGGACGTTTAAGTGGACGCCACGGATGCCCCACTTGGACGGCGCGTTGGGCACGCCCCGCTGCTCAGAGAACGAAGAAACTGGTGGCGTAGCTCCCATTATCGATTGGTAGCGCAGGTAGGTCCCTTCCTCGATTTTTAGTTCGTGCAGCCACCGCCCGGTGCCGTCGGTATGTGAAAAAGCAGTCCATTGGGCTCAAACATTTAATAATGGGCGGCAGGAAGGGAATGAGAACTTCTGTAAAGATGCTTTGCAAAGTCTGGTCTCCGAACGTGTGTCCCCGAATATTCGAATCAATCACTAGTGCAAATCGATCATGAAACACTGCAGTTACACCAACTCTTTTTACGATTGATGCCAAAGATGCAGGTTCAATACTCAGACGATTAACTTTCACGATATGAGTGTAACCGAAAACGTGCGACTTGATATTAAAAATGCCTTAGCATTGAAGTGAACAAAACCTAAGGGTAAGTCAAGACATGTAAAGTTTACAGAACATCAAAAGAATTTGCCGAACAATGTTGCATACGTTTCTTATTTCAAAGCGGAGCTTAACTTGAGGACCCGCCTTAAGCTGCAGAGTTGTGCCGCAAATTTTGCAAATTCAACCTTACTGCTCGGTAACATAACAAAAATATTTTTTCCGATCCATTGAAATAATATAAGCTGTGGTTCTAAAACATGATTTTGGTGTCAATGTAGTGGATCTGAGCCAGACAAATCTGACTAAGAATGTGTCTTTCTGAGTTTGGCGAGTGGTATTTGCGGTGAGAAGGTCGTTAGGGGTGCTTCCGTTTCCTCCCTATGGGTATTGCACGTACTACTCACGCGGTTATGTTTTAATTTTCATAGTGCATAGAAGCTTTGCTTTGCACGTGCTTGCACCATAAGAGGAAGTTGAAGTATCCTCATTCTGGGTTGTGAGAAACTTCCACCAGGCGGCGATACATAAACTTCTCTCCGCGAATAGGTTGTTTGCTCGTCTGTGATACGAGGCATGTTATAGTATATGCGAAATTCATGTTCCTCGGTAAGGTAACTAAAGAAACACACTCGACGGTGTCCTCGCGCTCAAGCCATCAATCCTTTCTTCTTTCTCGTCGTCCCCATGTGACACACGTTACAACCACAGAAACCACAATTCACAAAACCATCCCACTGCTTTAACGAACAAAATTTCCAGCTTCCTTTATTTTTAAATCTGAGGATGTGGATGAGTTAAGGTATTTAAGGCGCGAATGTTTAAATTTGCTTGGATTACATTGATCGAAATTTGATTGCCATAAGTGGGGAATATTTTGCCTAATAATTTTTCACTATATTCAGTGCAAAAATGTTCCCGTGCAAGCCAGGTGACGTCACATCATGGTCCCGCGTGACAACACGACTTGAGACCATGACGTCACGACACGTGGCCACGTCACGTTACGTCATAGTTCGTCACGCAACATTATGACGTCAGGTCACGTGACGTCAATTCCTAGCTAAATTTAACGGGAAGATGCCCTGAGGGACAAACGGAGTATTGGTTTCCGTTGAAAAGCATTCCAAACTTTAAAACCTCGTTCCACACACCGCTTGTGCGGTTTTACCATGGTCTTTAAAACATTTATTCTGAATCGTTCGAGGTTTTCTTTGTGTTTGTTTTAGGCAGGTCACCGTAATTTTTTTTTAATATCTTCTCTTTCTCTTTTAACTAACCGAAGGGTGTTGTTCGCAGGTACTTCGCCATCGTGCACCCTCTCTGCGGCCGGCTGACCCGTTGGCAGACGGTGGCCACCATCTCGATCATCTGGGCCAGTTCCCTGCTGCTGTCCTTGCCGACCCTGCTGTACTCGAGCACCCGGTCGTACCGGTACGCAGACGGGAGCGTGCGCACCGTCTGCATGCTCGTCTGGCCTGACGGACAGCCCTACGTGTCTTACGCGGACCACGTGTAAGTCTTTGATCTACTGCCGTACGGCGAGAGTGCACAAGGTAGAGGGCGCGAGACGATGTTCAAAGGGGCCGCGATATCTGCGAGTTTCCGGTATAGCTGAACATGGAACTCTCTGAACTCAATGTATCCCGGGAAAACAAAAGTGTTTTGAAAGAATGAATGTTTCCCCCTAAAATTAGTGTCTACATATTTAAAGAACGGACCTTCGAATAACCGTATTTTGTAACGTTTTGTGTTGCGGTAACGTTTGAGGATCTATCGCAGCTGTCGCTGTGCATGTAATGCAGATTAAAACACGACTGCTCGATTTGTTTGTTAAGAAGGGACTGCACTAAATGTACAAACAATTGAAGATAACACGCAACTGCCGTCAAACATTGACTTTGAGGTGATACCATTTCCACCAACGTAGCCGTCGAACAAAAAAAAAAACAAAAAAACGATAGGCAAAGAACAAATATTTTTTAGATGCGGAGCATCTCTTGCTCGGGTCTATGTCCCGCGGCGTCGGCGTCGTAGTCCGCACTCACACTACGCATGCGCAACTCTCCTCCTTCCCTCTCTCCAACAGCTGCGCGTTACTCTCTCCGCTCTCTCTCTCTCTACCAGCTGCGTGCACTTCGCGTGCGTTCGCTTCTACTCACACCGCGCGCGCATGCGCAACTCTCCTCCTCTAGTCTCCTCTCCATCAAGTGTGAATATAAGCAGCGGTAGCGCGCTGCGCGCGTTCAGTTCAGCGCTGTTGACTCCACTTCACTCCGTTCTTCCGATGAAGTGTGATGGAAGCAACAGTCCCGTCAGTTAGTGGGTTGGCGCAAGCAAGCGTCAGCACCACCCCACAAACTAACAGCAACGCTACGTCCACTGAAGACAAAGCTGCGCAGCGAAGGGCACGCGACGCTGAGCGCAAACGCTTGAAGCGAGCGGCAGACCCTGAACTACGGCAACGAGAAGCGGCGTCCATTCGTCAACGTCGAGCGGCGGATGCTGAACTACGACAACGTGAAGCAGCGGCGGTTCGAGAACGTCGAGCAGCAGAACCTGAGGTTCGGGACCGTGAAGTTCAACGTAAACGTACGAAGCGAGCGGCGGAACCCGACCTTCGAGAACGGGAAGCCGCGTGTAAACGTCAACAACGAGAGGCTGCTCCCAATGCTGCACGCGACCGCGAGCGCGCAGCGAAAGCGGCGGCGCGAGCCAAGCAGCGCGTGACTAACAACGTTACTAACACCG
The DNA here is from genome assembly GCA_037355805.1 of Ixodes ricinus. Classification (NCBI taxonomy): domain Eukaryota; kingdom Metazoa; phylum Arthropoda; class Arachnida; order Ixodida; family Ixodidae; genus Ixodes; species Ixodes ricinus. Next base: position 130,852 of record JAZHYW010070275.1, read on the forward strand.
TTAATAACACCGTTAATAACGATCCGCGATGCTCCGCATCACCCCATAGTTCCCCTCGGGAAGGTGGTGTTCTTTTTGTTTTTTAGCGTATTGCGTCCCTAGTGCGAGAACGTGCAGTTATTTTGAAGCACGGCGGTTCACGCTTGTGGAGGGCCCGCGATCCGCAGCGTACGGTATCTGGCGAGCAAATATTTCAGAGCACGTTTTGGGCGGATCAACACGTAAGGAGGGACGGGACGCGAAAATCAATACGGTTAGAATCAGAGGGAGAGAAGAGGAGAGCTCGGGGGCACTTGAGAACGGCGAGCTCCGGTATGAAAATATTAGTGTGTAGACCTAAAGCTGGCTGCTTTTGTCTCCACAGCACTGGTCAAACGCTTTTAGAACGCGGAACAACGACATCCTGCGTTTATCTTTCGCATCCGAACGCGTTGGACGAGTGTAGTGGAGACGAAGACAGCATTTGTCTCCACTGCAGTCGTCGAAAGCGTTAGACCGTGGAACGCTGGCATCCGGCGTTTGGCTCCCGCATTCAAACACGTTCGACGAATGTAGCGGAGACAACGGCAGCTAGCATTTATGTCTACCCACTAATTATTCCAACCAAATCTAGGCGTTCTCACGTCCCGGCGCGATTACGTCCTGCTCTCCCTCAGTTTCTGGGCGCATAGGCAACGTAAAGAATGCTTAGAGAATGCCCGATGGCGGGGCATGCAGGCACGGGCCGTCATAGGCCCGTTTCTCTCGGCCAGAGGAGACGCGAGCGCGTCCGCAAAACGCGGCCATCTAACGCTGGCGGAAACCGGCACTCTAGCTTTGGCGCAACTCGACCATAAATACGGCGCTGCAACATCCGACCACGCATAAGTCACGGTCGTATACGAGCGTCTGTCAGCGTTTGAAACAAAACTAGATCAAAACAATAGAAACTTGCAATTCGCGGCTTCAGCGTTATATCAAACGGAAAGAACGTACATCTTTCAGCTTTTTTCTTTTCGTTGCTTTCTTTCATAGCGTTCGTAAACAACGCAGAATGCCTGAATGGTTCACACCCGAAACACCATGTAAGAATGTTCGATATTCTCGCCAGGGGCGCTGTTCGAATCTTGAGAGCTACATGTGTATGCGGAGCGCAAGTTCGTCTGCTTCTTGCACAGGGGTTGCGATGATGTCAGAACGCCAAACACTTATGCATGATTAAAAAAAAAAGACTAGAGGGTAGACCTCAAGACATCTAGTCATTGATATCTACCCACTATCCTTTCAATCAAAGCCAGTCAGATTTCGGCGTCGTTCTCACGTCACTGCAACTCATGCGCAACGTTACCAGATTACCTCAGTCGTGGAACTCCTGCGTAAGGGGGTACCCTTCCTCAAGCATTACATTCCGCTTCCCATCGTTTGAAGCGCCATCTAGATTTTCGTTTCGTAACTCTATGTTCTATAGAGCAGACCTTGAACGCCATCTAGACGCTGTGTTTCAAAACGTATGTATTCCATAGAATATACTGCAGTTACCATAGCAGCCGTCCGGCGCGTCGAGCGACGGGAGGCAAGTCGTGGTGAGTGAGGGGGTACTGCTCGTCCAAGCAGCGTCTGGGACCAGTTCCGTAACTGATCTGTTCTGATAACGTTGCTCCTGGGCAAGAAGCAGAGGACTTCCTCTCCGCATTGGTTGAGACCGGGGAAAACCAAAGCACGAGGTGCGCAAAGAGCGGACGAACTTGAACGCCGTAAAGTATTGTGCATCCAATGCGCCTTCGAGTGGTGAATCGTTTTTTATTTGTGTTTCGGATGTTAGCCGCTCAGGGGGCAGAGAGAAAGTCATGGTGCCTGACATCGGCTCTGCCCCCCGAACTCAGTTCTACAGCTTAAAACTACGTACACAATATAGAAATAAGAAAACAAAACGAACAACACTCGTCTCGTCACGTAGCAGCAGCAACAATGATTCATAATGGACGCGCCCTCAAATACATGGAAGTGTCATGATAACGCCATATTCATCAAAACGTATATACGTATATAAACAGCCAAATTTTAAACACCATGTGGTGACACTGCAGATACAAAAGAGAACGCAGAAATGTACATCAGTTCGTACATAAAATATGTCTAAACCAACGATATGCAGATTATATAACAATAAAGAAGAAAAGTATAGGTGACTCAAGTCGCCAGGATCAATCTAAAATAGACCGTAAAATCGACGCCTGCACGTAGCTACCTAAACTTTTCGTCAAAGGTGTATTTCACAGGTCGGTTTTTCTTGTAAAATTACAAAGCGTAGTTCCCTTTCTATAAAAAATAGGGCCAAGAAACTTGCCAGTGTTTACGGCGGGCGTCGACGCTGACAACCAAGTCGAATAACGGGGTATGTTTGGCGTTCGTATAGATAGATGGCGCTACTTCCTTATCGCGACGGCTCGCAACTACCGTGGTTTATTAAAATGACCATAATCTTTTTGAGATGTACCCTCGATACAAAATGAATGCGGAAAATAAAAGCAAAACTTAAGGAAGAAAAAACGCGTCTGCATAACGACGGCGCTTTTGCTGCCAACGGACTTCGATCTGCGTGTCTTCTGCTTTCTTTCGCTGGTCGGCTGCACCTTCGAACGCTGCTCCCGACGACATCTATCAATACGAACGCCAGACAAACCCCGCTTCTCGGCTTGGTTGTCTGCGTCCCCGCCCGCCGTAGACCCTGGCAAGTTTCTTGGCCCTATTTTTTACAGAAAGAGAGCTAAGCTTTGTAATTTTACAAGAAAAAACCGACCTGTGAAATACACCTTTGACAAAAAGTTTAGATTGCTACGTGCAGGCGTCGATTTTTACGGTCGATTTTAGATGGAGCCTGGTGACTTGGGTCACCCTATATATATATTCAAAATATATTAAGGTTACATTGTCTTGAGGAAACGATAATTCGATATTACTGCATCCTGGAGATCGACTGCCGTCTTGTCTTAGCCTAGGAAACGGGGCACGGCAATCGATGGTCTATACCTGGGCAATTTGATCATTTAATTAATCTGATGATTTAATGTTTGCTTGCCGTAATTAGCTCATATGTGAGTAATACTGCGTTTCTGGTCTCGTAATGCGTATGAGGTAGAAAATCGTGCGGGTATCAAGTGAAGCTTCTTTGGAAGTATCTATTGAAATAATTTAAAGTGATATTTTCGGTTCGCCTTTAGCGTATTATATTTAATGAGTAGTTGTGCGGTGCTCAAATTTTTATATCACATATATAATTTCGCAAATAGCGAATAATGTTTTAATGATATTTAGTTTCTTACCCTACTATAGTAATTTTAGTACCCCACAATAGCAATCGATACGTGATCTTTGAATAAAACATAGAATAATATAACGCCATTTTTAGTTAAATAGGTATGAAGTTTTGTATTTTATGTAATGCACTAGTGATTCGAGAACCTCTCATTTTAGTTTATTAACATGCGTAGATCAAGACAGTTCTTCACTGAACCAGACGCCTAGAAACTTTTGTTCGGACACTTGGTCGAGAATAGTCTCTTAAAAAGTATATCTTAAAGATTAACTTAAAAATGATATATTTAGTTTTACATGTTGATAGTTTCAGTCAATTTTATTCGTAACCAGTTTGATAGCTTAAGCACGCAGGCATTTGCAGCAATTTCAAAACGTTCTTCTCTTGTTTTTTTTTTGTTTCGTTTTTGAGCAAAATATGTGGTACAGCGTAGGACGCTTATTAAAGGGGCAGTGCAATGATTTTAATGTTGAAATGATTGGCAGTTTGCATTTTTTATACTGTTCATGCAAGCCCAAGTGACCAAAAGCGCGTCACCTTTCCCCGAAATACTGCTATTCTGCTGCGTAATCGCAAAGCAAAAAATGAATTATTTGCCGATCTGCAGCCGCCTGTCGGGGTTACGGGAACTAAAATGACGACCGTCTCTGGGGGTACGCGGGAGGCAACAAAACCTGTCCCCCTCCGCTGCTACACTCGCCGTCGAGCCCGTGGTGAACGGTCCTTTGTGTCGATCGCTCGCCGCGACCTACGACGAGGCTAATCCTTTCAAAGTCGACAATCGCGGAGGAAGCGGCTGGTCTCTGAAGAGAGAACCGAAGGGGAAACTACGTGAACCCCCAGAGTATGTCACTCGAAAGTCGACGTGGAGAGTGGAGAGGCACTTTGACATTCGATTTGTTTCATTTTTTTTAAATAAGAACTAGCGCTCGCAAAGGAAATACGGTTTTCTGCTTTTCGTTCCATAGATGACGCAGATTAATTTTCGCAGTTAATAGGCCAAAGTCTGAAAATTGTTGCACAGCCCCTTTAAAATAGAAACAAGCAGAGCGAGAAGAATTTACTTTAAATGTTTTCTGCAGTTTGGTTTTTAATATCCAGAAGTACTTTCTCCTTGGACTTATGCTGCTTAAATCCGTATCGCTCGTAAGTCATTATATTTTCTTCAGAAAAAAACTAGTTGACCTGCCATTGATTATGCGTTCATAAATATCCGAGAAGATGGAAAGAATAGAAAGTGGTCAGTTGTTGTGGATTATTGTTTCTCCCTCTCCCTTGTAAACAAAACCCCGAAAAGGAGGTTTCGACGAGCCAAACGGCGATCAAACAACTTGAACAGTCTAGAAACCACTCACGCTGCGACTATATTTAATGATTCTTTTCATCAACTTTGAGGGTCGTGAGGCTTACCGAAATTATCATCAGTGGTCTTGCCCTGACTCTGGCAAGAAGATCAAAGGACATAAATATTCTTACGTGGCTATCCTTCAACTATGGCCATTACGGACGGATGTCATACGGATAGCACATCTTGCGACGTGGTATCCGTGTGATATCACGTCGTGCACACTTTGTAACCAAGTGGGGTATCAGCTGCAAGCGGATGTGATATGTCCAAGAACTGAGTGAGGGTGTTTAAGTACAATAATAAATGCGGCATGACAAATCATATTGACCGCAACTGCCGTGCACGGCTAAAAGCAACGGATGTCATTTAACGGTTCTCTCAAATATGGCATGCTTGCTTCAAAATATAGGGTGTTTGAAGTCACCAGAGCTCGATCTAAAACGGACCGTACAAATCGACGCCTGCACGAGGGTATCTAAACTATTCACTAAAGGTGTATTTCACAGGTCCGTTTTCTCTTGTAAGATTACAAAGTGTAGCTCCCATTCTCTAAAAAATAGGACCGAAAAACTTGCCAGGATTAATGGCGGTCGGCGACGCAGACGACTGAATCAAGCGGCGGGGCGCGTTTGGCGGACGTATTGATAGATGGTGCTACCTCCTCATCTAGACTAGAGTTCCTGTATAGGCTCCTACGGGAGCCAGAGTTGCGCGTCTGTTTTTCCTCTGCCGCCGCGCCGCTATTCGCCGAGATCCGAACACGTGAGGAGCAGATTCAAATGCCGTGCAGGAAAGCAGACGTTGCACGAGCCCCGGCGTACGTTCCCCTGCTTTGAGCGCGCCGCGCGCCTCGAACGCGCTGCGCCGCTATTCGCAGAATCCAGCCACGTGATAAGCAGACTCCGAATGCCGTACAGGAAAGGCGGCGCTACGGGGATGAACGCACAACTTTTGCTCCGGTATTTACTCTATACAGGAACTCTAATCGAGACTGCTCGCGACGACCGTGATTTAGTAAAACAAAGATAATATTTTTGAAGTTTACCTTTAATTTAAAAACAAATGCGAATAATAAAAACAAAACTTGAAGTTAAAAGAAATGCGGTTGCATAAGAACGGCGCTCTTGCTGCCGACGAATTTCGTCTGCATGTCTTCAGCTTTCTTTCGCTCGAAGGCTACACCTTCTGACGCTGCTCCCGACGTCATCTATCAATACCGTGCGCCAAACGGTTATTCCCACTCAACTCAGTCGTCTGCCTTCCGCCCGCCGTTGACCCTGGCAAGTTTTTTTACCCTATTTCGTACAGAAAGGGAGCTACGCTATGTAATTTTACAAGAAAAAACGGACCTGTGAAATACACCTTTGACGAACAGTTTAGATTGCTTCGTGCAGGCGTTGATTTTTACGATCCATCTTAGATATAGCCTGGTGACTTCAAACACCCTATATATTAGGACTTACCTTCATTACTTTGGGCATTCCTACTCGACATCGCAGAAAAAAACAAACACTAACGGCATTTTAAGCGCCGGAGACCTTAACCAAGATGACACCTCCCTTCGACAGCAATCTTCTCTCATATTCAAATTACAAACTCATAGCGGGATCTCCTTTTTGCCAATCTTACAAGAAAAAACAGGCGTCAGCGTTCTCCCTTGCTCCGGTTTCTGCTGGTGCATATTGAAGCCGAGGGGAAACGGGCCGGTTATGCAGGATCCAATCATGTCGACCAGACGTCTTCAGCCACGTTGAGACAAGACGAAACTCACAGCAAGCAACAGAAGGGATCATCGATAACTATTCTGAATTTCGCTATACTAAATAAGCATACCGAAAAGGGCGAAGGCCAGGGATTCCGAAAATATAGTTAATTGGGGTAGCTTAAAAATCGCCGAAGTACCCCTTTAACGGCGCCGTTTCGGGTCAGCTCACCTTCTCCTTTCAAATGCGGTTCCGCGTAGCGCCTTTGATCTTCTCAGGGGTGAATTGAAGCTTCCGGTGTAGGATACTGAAGGATGTTCAAGATAAAAAAAGACGAGGTTACGGCCAAGAGCTCGAGCGGGTGAGGGCGGCAACGCGTAAAGTTAGTTCGAATAATTGGAAGCAGGTCGTAACGTACCAAGTTGTCAAGATTCTTCATGTTTCCGACCCCTCAAATGTGATACTTTCAACATATTATACAGCGGCTCCGTTCATTTTTATGCTTTTGAAGGCCCCTTTGAAGTGATGTTTGGGTGAGATGATAAGAACTCCCTCGGTTTTTAATGGATCTCCTCGATATCGCCGATGTCCTTCCCGTGTTTTGCTGTGCATCTGAAATTCGGGGAAGAAATATTTACCGAGAGCAGAACATTTCCGCTAAATATTTTCTTTAATGACTATAATGTATGGGCCGGCGCGTTGTCATTATGGGGGCACACTGCTTCGTTCGTTACTTTTTTATTTTGGGAACACACACAGTCTTTTTTGTTTGTTCTTCATGCCTTGAATTAAGTCGCAAGAATACAGTCTTCTAGTTAGAACCTCTAATATGGCACAGACACTCATGAGTATCCAGCACTGTGGACAGAATGCGTTCGGCATAAAGAAGGGAAACATTAGCAGCTTTCATAATTTAGAGTGAAAACCTTGAGACAAGGAAACAAGAGGGACATGCACACCACCGTCTCAAATTTGAGACGGTGGTGTGTCCCTATTAAAAAAATGTCTGTGAGGCCCACTAGGATTTCCTGTGAGGGCCTGAGAGACCTTTTAGGGTATCCTGAAATATCTGATGGGCCCACCAGGCTCCTCTAGTAGGTCTGTGGGGCCCATCAAGACATCTTTCTGAGAGGTGTGCGTCCTTCAGGGTCATTCTATAAGGTCTGTGTGGCCTTTCAGGGCCGTTCTAAAGGGTCTGTGAAACCCACCAGACATTATCGGGAGGGCCTCGCAGAATTCATTCCAAGACGGTAGTGCGTAAACGTGCTGTGTTCATCGGCAACCCGCTTCGGTGACGCGAGTGCGTAAACCTGTTGTGTCGCTCTTTATGTTGGTTCATTGTCGAAGTGCCGCCAGCTTGGCTGTCGCCGAGCGTGCAAAGGAAAGGCGCTCAGCTGCTCGTGCTCCGAAGTCTGAACACCGTGCTGCGGCTGTTACTGTGCGTGCGTCGTGGTCGACGGACTCGTCCGTGTAGCATCGGGCCTATCCCTTGAAGAGCTTTTTGTGTTTCGGGCCCTCGAGGTCGGCGTTGAGTTCCACTCCGAGCGGTGCATCTGTTCGGTTTTATTAGTTGAACTACCTTACGTCTCAGAGTTTACCCAGCGGTATTGTGAGTACGTCGAAATATATTTTTTTTTGCAACAAACAACTCGGTTGTCCCTATTTGGTCTGATCACTTTTCTGCAGCTGCTTGCGCGCGGGTTTGAGTAAACGCTATACATACATTTTGATTTGTCGCGGCTTTCCGGAATGCTGCATTTCTAAGGTATGTTGGCTAAGGGGTTAGGCCGAAGGGCTGAAGTCTGAAGTCTTAAAATCTGACGTCTGAAGTATGAAGTCTTGAAGTCTGGAAGTCTTGAAGTCTGAAATCTTGAAGTCTGAAGGGCTAAAGTTTGAAGTGCTCAGGTCTGAAGTCTTGAAGGTCTAGTAGGGTCCCATAACACATCAGGGCTGAAAGGTATTTTTTCAATAGGGGTATGTCCCTCTTATTTCCTTGTCTCATTTTTTTAATACTTAATTATGATTGTTCACCAGCACGCTTGCGTTTTGACCCTTTTTTGGCAGCATGTGCCACCCCACAGTGGCGGTCTGCCCTGCCGAGAAGTTATAGTGCGAACTTAGTCTGCATACACACTCACTCATTCGCGAAAACTTACGATGGTATAATAACCTTGATTAAATAATTGAAACCCTACTCATAAGAGGTCTTCTTAGGCTAAATCTGCGGGGAGGTTAGCAGGCTCAAGCTGGAGCGAGCAATCGATTGTTCTAGCGTAAACAGTTTTATTTTTCGATGCATATATGTACTGCCACGACAAGAGCATATTGTGATAATCATTTAAAATGCCGCGAGCTCTTACCCGTAATGCCAGCAACGCATAACATGAGGAACTAATTGAAGATTCGTTCAGAATTGATGTCTGACATAAAAGTTTCGAGCAGCATTAGCGCTGCGGTTCACCGCGATGCTTTCTTGTGTCCATACCAATGGGAATTTTAAATATAAAGATGACTCCAACCGGCCGGCGCACAACTATATTTAGGGAATTGTTTGAACTCGGAGCTGTAGGAATACAACGCTATTTGTTTAATCGGGTCACTCGCTGCATCGATTAGCTCTGTAGAGACAAGCCCAAACTAAGAGTCGGCATCCATTCTCGTCTTTTCCAAATTTTTAGTTTAAAAGAATTAAGGCAAAATGGCTATAGATAATCATTTCTCCCCAATTTCCAGCCTCTTTCTGTTTTTTCTACGAACAGAACGGCGATTTTTTTTTCAGTCGAAGGGACGCAAGCGAGAACGGGCTTTCGATACGTCGTTGGGCGATATTGCCGCGTTTCTGCTCGAGTGTAATAGACCGTCTTGTAGCTATGGGGAGAGCAAGTCGTCTGCTTTTTGCGCAAGAGTTACTGTGACGTTAGAACGAAGCCGAGCTCTGATTGGCTTCGATTGAAGGATCGTGGGTAGACCCCAAAGCAAGCTACCTTGAGGTTTACCCACTAGCCTTCAATCAGAGCATACCAGAGCTCGGTGTTGTGACGTCATCACAACCCCTGCAAAAAATAAAAGCAGACGAACTTGCGTTTTGCATAGTTACTGACAGCCAAAAAAATAAAAAACGCAGGGCGTGGCTTATTAAAATCTCGATGTACACCTAAGCACTTCTTATGAGTTGTGAATGCGAAAGCATGCAAGCCGCTCGTCCGCTCCTTTTTTCGTCTGCTGCGTACTTTTCGTCGCCGGTCAGCGCGCGTCCTCCCCTGGGCACGCTGATCTTGGACGCTCCGTGTTAACGACGCGCTGATGGACACGCAGCGCCATGGGGTGAGCGGTCGTGGAAACTAACGAGCGCAGCGGACAATGGGAGCCCCGCAGACGCGCGCCAGCCAATGGAACCGAAGTTGAAATCGCGGAAACTAGGTGCCGTTTTCGAGCTTCACACTGATGACGTCAGCTCGCTCCATGGGACAGTTCATGCTTTCGCATTAAAACCCTTGCGCCGTGATTGCCTCTTCGGCATTGTTATCGGCTAACGCGGCAATCTGATTGGCTGCGCAGCTATAATAAGATGCACGGTACCGGTCACGCTCACCGTGTCTTACGCTGTCAGCGACTATAGTGAGACGAGTGTCTCGTTTTGAGAAGCCTGCGTTGCGTTTAATGACGTAGCGATTCATAAAACAAAACAAGAACAAAAAGACAAGGCAATACACGCGGAGGAGGCCAGGAGGTAGTGCTCCGCTCTCGTAGAAGCTCCCCTCACTTCCGCTTCCGTCCACCGATCATAATTTGAACGTTTGCCGCTGGCTAAGGAGAGCGCAGGCATGCGCAGAACCCTTCTTGGGAAAGGTTCATTCCACGATGGGAGAGTCAAGTTCCCTTATTGTCCTGGGGTTCTACCGAGCGACCCGGCGTCCTCTCTTTCTCGGTACGCAGTTATGCGAGCGGCCGCCTTTCTCGCGTGAAACGCTACAAAGTTTTACAACTTGAAGAGTGTAAAATCTCTTAGTCTGTACATCTAACTAAAGCCGCGTTGCAAATTGTCTCGAATGTCCAGCTATAAAAAAGTGTCCGAACGTCGCGCGAAGGTCAGTGGCTAGACAAACGAACGTCATCTGTGCAGAAAGGCACCCATAGGTATATGGCCTGAGGCAACGAACTTTGCTTAATCCAATGAACAGACACTATACACCGTTTACCGATAATTTGGCGAACTGTGGAGGCTCCAGCCCCCGCGACCCAATGAAAGCGTCGGAGCAATTCACGCGATGACACTCCATAGTACTGGCCACAGAGGCCTCGTCACCGCCACAGAAACAGCGCCGTCCACTACAAGATGTAGTTCCAGGTTCCATCTCCATGGAGAACATATAGAACATAACGAAAATAATCCCTAGGAAAAGAGAACAAGAGGGGCAAAGGACAAACACAAATCTTCAAACACAGGTGACTGGTGTGCGACTGAAAATATCCACCTGGTCCGGGTATCGAACCCGGGACCTCTCCATTTCCAGTGGAGCGCTCTACCAACTGAGCTAACTAGGGCTCAACTGACGTCTAACCCTTGGTTAGCTAAGTTGGTAAAGCGCTCCACTGCAAATGTACTGGTCCCGGGTTCGATACCTGGACCAGACTAATATTTTCGGTCGCGCACCAGTCACCTAGCTGTGTTTGGAGATTTGTGTTTGTCCCTTGTTCCTCTTGTTCCCCTTCTCCAGGGATTATTTTCGTCATTCTTGTCCAGCTCGCTTGCACCTTGCACTTGATCGCATTATAAATATAAAAATTAAGGCATAAACATTGGCCAATTTATTGTTTCAATTATATTTAAACATAAAAAGTGACGCCACATCCGTATCCGCTCCCGATTTTTTCTCCTTGTTGCGCCGTGGTAGGCCGTGGCCGTTTGGCGATCGCAGCCGCGTAATCGACCACTTCTGCTCATAACATTACCCCGGCTTTAACACCGGTCAGAGATTCGCGGGTAAATTGAGTGTATGGTTGTCTCACGAACTGTTCCCAAATAGCTCGCTACTCCAGCGGACGGCAATGTTACGGCGGTGGACTTGCATCCATAGTTGGTTGGTCTCGGAGCAGTCGACTCTCGGCCAGCAGACGACACCCTGTTCCTTGGCGTAGTGACACACACGCTCCCGCCACGTGGTGTCAGGTGCTTCGCTAGGACTCTCTTATTGGGTCACGAGGGCTGTAGCCTCTAGAGTTCACCAAGTTATCGTGAAACGGAGTATACGGGGCCTTTGAAAAAACGATAACGTTCCCAAAACGAAAATACATATTCCGACAGCACTCAGTAAAACCAAACAATGTAACCGCTAATTACGAACAAATTATTATATGGTGATCCTCCTCACAAATTGAACACATGTTTTGTCAAAGTGAAAATTTGTTCCGTAAACTGCGTGCCTTTAGATTGTGCCATAAAATATTTTCTTTTTTACTCCTGGAAACATTCATCCTCTAATTAGAAAGGAAATATTGCAGAAGCTACTGCTCATTACCATCGAGGCAAATATTTGAAGGGGCGTATAGGAGTTTGCAAATGACTATTGTCTGTAACTCCTATATGACCCGTTTACATTTAGGCACTTTTTCTAGGTTCAAAATACACGAATTACATCTACTACGTAGGAGCGTTACCCGGGCGCTGTTAATCAATTATGGAGATAAAAGAATTCAAACATAGGCAATAAATATATGTCAAATATACAGGCTGCTGTTTATCGTCTTTGGCCTTGTTAGGTCTTTTGTTTTTACTACTGGGGCTTAGTTGGGGGCAATGAGGGCCACTGAATATTGCAAACTAGGTTGAATAACTAGCTAATTAACTAAACATTTGATTTAACTTTTCAATATGATATTTTTTGTTGTCGTCACGTCTAGACCACCTCACGGTGGTTAGAAGTCACGTGATTTCGATTGATAAACTCTAACGGACAGAACGGAGCTGGAAATGCCATCCACTCGGCCTCAAATCAACTGTAAGCAGGCAAAAAGCACCCGTGACGTGGATCCCTCAACTCTGCGTTTGCGCCCCACCACTGACGTCACCAACCGCGCGGACCCTTCGGTTGTGGAGCCGCCGTAGGGCGGAAGAATCGACGTCTAGGGCGCTCTTTGGTATCTTAGTTGGGGTCTGAAGCCGTGTACAATGGGGACATTTCTCGCCCCGTAGCTCCCAGTAAGACTGTTTTCTCAAAATTTCACTTAACGTCCGGACCATAATGTGATCGGGCGTAAATTCTCGATCTACATTACGCCCCTCAAAATAAAACTATAAAAATAGGAGAATTGTTTTTAGTTCATTCCCTAATTATTTACCAGCTTTTTATTTATTTTTTCTGGTAGTGGCCTCCATGCCTACAACTTAGCGTCGGGAATAAAAGAACACGAAATCAAGTTATCTTTTTTTGGTACATTCTGCGAAAACCAATATGAAGGCACCCTGAATACATCTCTCGGTAGTTATATATCCGCTTGCAAATCGACACACATACTTTTTTATATATATATTGATATGCACACAAAGCATACATAGCAAAAATCAGAGCTTTCGTAGAAAATAAACGGCCCATCTATGCTTCTTTACAGAAAACGCCAGTGGTTTTCTTTGAAGTCTTAAATCTTCCCTGTGCTTTTACTGCTCAACGGCTTTTTAAAACAAATCTCGGTGGCAGTGAACTCAAAAAGTTCGATCACTTTAAATCCCTAGGATTTAGAATGCAATTTCAACCCGCGTGGGATGCCGTTCTATTGTTTCCACATAGGTTTTTCACAACAGTCTACGAGAGGCTCCAGACTTTGAACTCAGAGTGAAACGCAATATTTAACACCAAAGAAAAAAAACTTTGCATGTTGCCGTCTAAAATTTGCGCTGCGGGCTCAGAATACTTCTAACCAATGTATGCTACACTAAAAAAACAAAAACAAAAAACTATGGTTGTTTTAACACACTAGGCGTGTACAGTGCTTTGAAAATGACGCAAATTGATTTTTATCATTACGGGTCTTCTTCGAATTCTCCTTTGTCTTGTTGAAAGAGAAACTGGGTAAACAGTGCCTACATAAACTATTTATCACGTGTTAAAATATATTTTCTGATGATACGTGGTGATTTTTTATACAAACCATGGACATGTACTAACCCTTTTGCTTACCCCCACAAAATGCCGTCTCTTGCATGTTCTTCACGCTTGTCGTTACCTTTATACCTAAAAAATTAATTTAAAATACTTTTCACCATAATAATATATATTAAAATTAGTAGTAATTTGCTCACAATTTTATGTAGCAAATGTATATGTTACCGAAAATATGAGTATATGGGAAAACGCATAATAACTAAAAACCTTTTATTTGTGACCTGATCAAGGTGATCCCCATGACGCTGCCTTGTTTTTTTAATATTCCTAATTACTTTATTGATTGTAGTCGGGATTTTGTAACGACACTACAATAAATTACCGCTGTGTGCATGTTGGTAACGGTAAGAGAGATAAAAGCGGTCACTTTCACCAGGACCATTCTCTGCTGAGTTATGGCGTGTGTAGCTGCCAAAAAGATCAAAAATACTAAAGTGTCAGTAAAAAAAACAACAAAAAGGAGATAACAACCATCACACGGAGAGTAAAATTTGGTCAATGTGCTGCGCCTGTGCAGAAATTTCTTTAAAGTTTACTGAAGACGATTCCAAGCTTGTCTTTTGATGTTTAAATTTATTGTTCATAAAATGAAATACCATTGCAATTCTGAAAGGGACACAGAAGGAAAGAAAAATGTTCGACGTCGGGTGCGCGTTTTCCTTCTCTATTCTCTCTTTCTCGCGTCAGCTGAAATTTAGGTGTGCCAGTGTGCAAAAAAACCTAAACACTTCCAGTTCTGAACTAGTCGGCAAGCTTTTGCAACTATTGTTAAGAATAAATCTACGCGCTACCTTCAGTAAATGATAGCCTATAGCGATCCCAGACGCAAATCACTCTTGAGGTGCAAGAAGGATGTTTACGAAAATTAGGAAACATACGCGGACCGCTGGTGTGCCAGAGGTCTGAAGCATGTCTACCGGTATTTGGTAGACATGCTTGGGCATGTCTACCAAATACCGAATAGTACTACCCCGACCGCTGAACCCCTAAATAGAAGAGACTCGATGACGCGTTACACCCGGTTGCCAAGGACTACCGCTTCGTTCATTCCAATTTTTTTTTATCCAACCAAAAGTAGAAACGCAAACTGCTGCGTTCAAGTTGACAGCCAGTTCGCGACCAATTCGAGGCCATTGGGAAATATTTTACTGATTACAATGAAAACTAGAAGGAAAACTATGCGATTTACTATCGTTATTAAAATAAAAAGGAGCCTCGTGCTCAACTCTGAATGTCATTGCGAGACTTGTGAACCCTGGCCGAACTTGCAGCTTGTACCAACAACGCATCTGCTCTGATGCGCTGCGTGAAAGCAGCGCACCCGCAGCTTTGTAGTCGATAAAAAAAAAAAAACTTTTGAAGAAAACATTTTAAAAGTTAAATCCTGTAATTTTATCAGTGATATTTACCCATAGTTTCTGATAGTCGTGGGTTGCTGTCTACCTCGTTGGTTGTAATTGATTTGTTGTTATAGTTTCGTATTCCATTGGCGGATTCCGGGAAGGAAAATTTCCGGTGGGCTTTTTACCAGGAAGGTACTCAGAACTCCAGAGAAACATGATATTATAAGAGTCCTCCCCGAGGCTTTCCTTGCGAGATGTTCTGAGGATCATAGTCCCCGGTATGTCCTCAGTACTTTGATCTCACGGATGGAAGGTTGGGATGTTGTGGCGGATTTATTCAGGACTTTGTGTTGTCTGAGAAATGACGACACCATTATCATATGGATTTGGTGGAGAGGATATTGCTCTCTTTTGAAAATCGCTTCTGAGGCTGACCCGGTTTCTCAGGCAATCCCCACTTCCTCCGAGAAAGGTTTTGCTTCGTAGGTTACATCCGCTTGCGAGAAACACTCCGTTTGATATAAAAGCTCCTTTTCGACGGCGGTACTTCTTCAGAAGCTGCCTAATTGTCCAATGGGGGGCCCTCTTCATCATTTTATTGAGCACGAAAATCTTTTCAAATAAAACACTCCTTGAGCTAGTTTTTTTGTGTGTGTACCTTATTGGAATATTCTTTTTGCCTCGGTAACTGAAAAAAAGATCCGACTCTTTGGTTACATTCTTCAAACTATCCAACAACGAACACTTATCTAAGGGGTAGATGCCAACAATACGAAGCTCCAGTCACTTGGTCTATGATCCTGCGAGACGTTCTTGTAGAAGCGCTTACATTCAACACTTCTACGTTAAACATTTTCACGCCATATCTGGCATTCACATGAACGAGGTGGTAATGTAATAACGTATATGCAAGTAAAGTTATTTTGAAAGAAAACTACTAATGGAATACTTGTCATCCTCTGTTTAAAATAAGCTTCCCTACCAAGAAATCCGGTATAATTTTTGCTATCCGGATTATGGAACCGGAAATCTATCTGACTATCTGAATTCAGGATTTAGAAAATATTCCTTTGTGTGCAATCTGATTTCCGGTTTCCAGAAAGAAATTCCGATTTCATAACGATACTGTTGTACCGGATTTTTCGGTAGCGTTTGCACATGAAAGTCATCAGATTTTTTAAAAGTGTACAACGTAAGACATAGATGGTCCCTAGCAATACTCGCTCTTTTTAAAGGACACATCGTGCAAGTTAAAAAAAGTTGTTCGGGACAAAAAGAGAAAAATCCCCAAAAGGTGGAGTGAAACAAGAATAGGGAAAACTAATATCGATGTATTGCGGTAGCTATATAATAATTGAGTTTACTTCTATTCGATAACGTGTATTTTAATTTCTGCGGTATGCAGGGTGATGCCGCACGTATGGAAATAAAAGAGAAAGTCAAATTCACCAAACATTCGGAACATAGGAACCACGTCACTTGCGCTTTATAGTTTATAAATAGAAAAAATGAGAAAATACTAAGTTATATGTCACCTACTCTATTAATAGCTCGACATGCATGACAATACAAAAGTCAATTAAGGTTTGGCCCTAGATGAAAATTGGGAAATTTTTACCAATCTTGACAAAAATGTCGGATGTAACTATGGCAGCGTAACGCTGACAAGTCTGCGCGCACACCTATCATGTGGCAGTAAAGTGAACGCTCTTGTTCGTGGGAAGGTCCTCGTAGTAATGACATTACATGAAACAAGCTCAACTGAAATCCCTAACGAGGTTACAAACCGCATATTTATCTGTAATAGAATTTCTAGTCTCTACACATCACATTATCATACAATCACTAATATGAAGATTTGCAGCTTTTTAACATATGTAATTGAGAGCGAGCTCCAGCGAAAGCCGTCATGGGCAACATCCTTAGATCTAACGGTTGATAAGCTCCGCGGAAGAGCGGCGTTCGAACATGGTTCTTCCCTGTGGCCTGCACGCGAGCAAGTACGGGTGGACATAAAGCCCATCGGTGTTGTTTTGCGTTTGTCTTGCAAGTAGCGTGAAATGCACCAGTGCACGAAACCCGTGTCGTAGCGGCCCTTGGAAGCAAATGGCGGCGGAGCACCCGTTCGTCCGTGCCGCTCGTGGCACGTGTGCTTGTACGTTCCCACAACAATGGTTGGCGTTACTTGTAGCCGTGAATGTTATCACGGTTGAAGTGTTCCTAGCGCCACCAGAATCAGCGCGTCCACGTGCAGTGAATGACGTTTTTCGTACGACACTCTTTTTGCACAAACGTTTGGGGTAGCTCTAGGTTTACCATAAAAGCTAACAATAGAATTACTTTCCACCGCAGGTAGTGTGCATCCAACGTTCCACCGTTTTCTCCCACGTCTGCCCATAGGGTGGGCTGGTAATGTTGCAAGCTCCACCGAGCGCGCGCCCTACGAAAAGGCGCGTGCCATTCTGGAAGCTTGTCCACCGACTTTGATCTGGTAACATTAGTCAAGGATGCGTCTCTACAGGTGAGCCTCTCTATGAGACAAGGCACTTCATTAAACTGGTAATTGAAGGTGTTATAGTTACGTCAACCGTTTGTTTTCTCCAACAAAAACGTAAAATATTGAAATAAGAAATTGCGCACTTTGACGTAAAAATATTTGACACTCTATAAGCGCCATAATGAGCAACTCCTGGACGGTGCACTGGGTTAAAAACCGTTTCCAAGGCACGGCATTTCACTCGAATGATGTTGTTTGCCATATATTGTTTCGTGCGGAAACATAGAGGCAATCAGTTAGGATGGCTCGTGAGCAACGCACGTTAAATGTTTCCATGTAGGGGTATGGCTGTAGCACATACAAATGCAATACCACACATTTAAATAGAATTTGCAATCACAAAAACTGTGATAATGTCATAAACATAACTTATTAGGCGTAGAGCCGTAGAGCACGTGTGCAACGAAACAGATGACACATCAATATCCTCAAATTGTTTTACAATGCGTTACTGCTAGAATTTTAAATTAAACGCACCGAAGAAATGCACATCGTTATATCACACAGCGGAAGTTGCCAGAGGTTCAAACTTTAGAAATCGTGGTTCCACAGACACAGGGATATATACGTTTCAGGTATGGACAGATAGAATACGCTCGTCTCCTTGTTCCCTAGCGGCGCCACTCAGTTGACTCGTCAATCAGGGGCGTATTGTAGCCTGTCACGGGCCCACATTTGTATGGTACTCAATACAACTAATCAAAGTACTGGTAATCCATCACCTTTCGTAATAAGTTTGTTACCGCGCTGTACGAAAGAAATTCAGCATCTTTGTCCGTTCAATTTATACAGTGATTTGTTGGTCTTCGTTGCTGGTTTGAAGCTGGGATTGTGAGGTCCGAGTGTTCTACAAAAGGCTTCAAGTACGAAGCTTGATTGTGAATGTAGCATCTGCGTCTTTATCTGTCGTTCGGACAGCTACCTCCTTCCCTCTGAACGAAATGAAATCCGACTCAAAGTACGTCTACTCTATCGCGCTCCCCCACCCTTTTCCTCGCCTTTTTAAGATAAACATAACTAGATAATGGCAAACTAAGGTGGGACAAAAAAATGTGATCTCTTTGTCACATATAAGATAATCGGTAGGCATTCCACAAAAATGCACCATTTATCGAATTCATGTTTCGAGCGTCCTTTTTGAAGTGGCACGGGCGTGACACGAGCAGGCGTGAACTTTCCTTCAACCAACGAGGCTATAGGCCCTGTTTTATTCACTTAGCTACTGTCGGTTTGTTTACGGCTGTGGCTCAGGCCCCCCCCCCCGCCCCCCCCCCAAGTTCCTACAAAGAATGTTTCCACCTCTCCTTCCTAATGGCGTCCTCAGTTTTCAAAAGTTTTTTACCATAGAATCCTCGAACCAAGCCCCCAATAGGGAATGCTCTACTAAAAGAAATTGATTGAGAAGATGGTTAATTTTTATTCCAATGATTATAATTCAATAATGGACAGTACAAAGACCTGTTTTCAAGCCGGCAGAAATATCTGCTGTTTCGAAAGTCTGAAGTAATGGAAAGTATCGGTTACAGTTACAAGTAATGACCAAATTCTTTTCCTTTCGAGTAATCAAGTAATCCAATTGAAAACGTTTTGAGGCAAGTGTAATTGTAATCGTAATTGAATACTTTTATTTAGTAATGTTACAAGACTTTAGGGTTCAGCCTCCCATGCCTGTCTATAGAAGACATGGTGGCTTCTAACGACGTTTTTTGTTTGCGCGATGTTCTCGTAAAATTTGACGCTTCTAGTAAGTGCGTTGCATAGATACAGCTTAATTGATTCCAGTTTGGTGCCTCGACGGCAGCAAGAAAAATTGTACAAAGGCGTTGAAACTGAGAGATATCTCTCGCAGTGTTCAAGCGAGCTAGGCGTATAAGTGTCGGCGCTCCCATGAAAAGTTATGCATTTATAAATTTGAAGATGTTTGTGAGCATTCCACACAAATCATCTAATTTCGCGATTCCTATCGTCTTCGAGAAAGACAATCTGCTGACAACATCTGTAGAGAAAAGCGTGGCATTTAGCAAAAAATGTACACTCGAATCATCTTCCTCTTTTGAAAGCTGCTCATGCCCTTGTAGAAAAGATGCCGCAAATATATGATTTATTAAGTTTGTTTAATCGCAATAAAACTATCTAACTAAGAACTGAGAAAACTGATTTTTCGTAAGGTGACCGAAGGAGAACGCGGTGGACATAGCAAACTACTTCAATCTGCGTCTTACGCAGCCGAACCTCCCTTGGGGCAAGATATTTGCACATTTGGATATATATATGTGGCAGACGAGAACCGCGAAGCGACATAAATTTCCAGAGGCTCATGCCGAGGAAGCTCAAGACGCTGCATGATGGTAGGGCGAGGATGTGTTCAGTGTAGACAAATTAGTAAATTATGATGACGAAGGTTCGCAACTGAAAATCAAGAGATGACGT
The DNA here is from genome assembly GCA_037355805.1 of Ixodes ricinus. Lineage (NCBI taxonomy): Eukaryota > Metazoa > Arthropoda > Arachnida > Ixodida > Ixodidae > Ixodes > Ixodes ricinus. Next base: position 150,688 of record JAZHYW010070275.1, read on the forward strand.
GGAATAGACATGACAACACTCATTCACACACCTTCACAATGTAGATGCTTACATATTTAGCTACAAAGTGCCTCAACGTCATCGCTCATAGGGAATGTATGACATTAGCTCAGATGGTAGCGACCTCCATACATTGGTAGTGCGCATAAAGCAGGTTTCTCGGTGTCGTAGTGTACGTGTTAGGAGAGGCTCAAGTCTACAAGTGCGGACGTTAAGGCGAGGGGCATCTGCAGATCTAATTTGAAGTTTTATTAGATTACAGAAGAGGGGGACAGAAGCTGTTTCTTCGGCGGTCAAGGCTACGCCACTAGGCAGATCTCAGAAGCGCAGAATTCTGGGAACTCCAGCGAACCCGACGGCGTCTAGGGGCAAGGACAAAACCGTGACTGCAGGTTTGTTCTCCAGCCGTCTCGAGCGAGTCATATATTCACAGTGCCTGGCGGCCAGATGACGAAGCCGTGAAAATAGGTTTGAAAACACGTGACGAAATTCGCCAATAGTGGATAATCTCTGTAGGGTGGAAGAGTGTGTCGTATTATACACTTTGAGAGTGTACAGCGCGCTCTTTGCGTGTGCCAGATACGAAGATTGCATTTCGTAGTTAAAGGGATGCTGAACCGAAATTTTGGGTGGAAATTCTTGGTCGCAATGGCATACATAGCATGTCCTTTACTTCTAAATGACGTTGTTTTGAGCGAGAAGGCGTATAAAACTGAATAAACACGAAAAATACAATTTTACGCGACCCCTGGTGAGCGTCGTGAAAAGCTCGCTTCGTGACGTGCGCATTCTCATTCGCCCTCAAAAGACAGACGGAGCCAAGCCAAGCCAGGCGCTAAGCCGGGTGGCGTTTGTTATTGTTATACTCCGTTTCACCTTATGTTGTACTGGTTGTACCGCAGCGAAGGCTAGAAGCGCGAGCTCAATTCAGTGATGTTCCATGCAGGGAATTTTCCCTTTTTCAGGGAATTTTCGGTCTCAATTTTGGTGAAAAGGGAAATGGGAATTTTAACACGTTTGCAGGGAATTTTGAGGATTAACGAGGGAATTCGGGAAAAGCTCTAGAGGAAACTAAACACAAAAAAGTCGAGTGGTCCAAAAGTTTTAAGAGGAAGAAAGTTGTGGTGCAGGAAAAAGGTGTCTGAACGACTCTTTTTCAAGTAGGTTTAGAAAATTTGTACTTCAAAGTACATTCTCCGAGTATGTACTTGTACTTTATTTAAAGTATTTCTTTTCGGTACTTTCCAAGCAAAGGTACAACTTCCGACTTCAAAATATGTTCTCCGAATTTGAAAAAAAGAAAAGTGTATTGTTATGTTAAAACACGCTATCGTTTTTCAAGATGTCCTTTGGTAATTTCTTTGAGTGAAGTAATTGCGGCTATAAGACCGATGCAAATAAGTTCCGTACAGGTTGATGGTGTTAAGTAGTTTGTCAGCGAGAGAGAAGACGTCTACTCCGTGGCCACTTAATCTTAATCCAACATTCACCGCCATTTTGGAAAATAACTGATTCACCCTCGATTGCACCCATGAAAGATTGTGTTAAAAAGTACTTGTACCTTTGGAAGTATGTGATATTTATAGTACTTTACCTCAAGTAAATTGCACCCAATGTACTTACTACCTTACTTGAAGTACATAACCTCTCATTTTCTTTGTACTTACACCAAGTACTTTATAGATGTATGTACTTTACCAAACACTGCTTAAGGTTATATTATTTTGTTAATAAAAATATAAACTGACCACCCTACCAAAAAGCCAGCATAATTTTATCACTTCATGAAACTGGAAATCTAACGGGGATTGTTTCTGGAAACCTGAAATCCCAGTTGCGTAATCCACATAGCAAAAAGTTATATACTGCGTTTTTCGGTAGTGCAGTAACATTTTCTTCTCTTTAAGCATGCGATTTCACGCAGCTTTTGTGGTTAAATGTGCTCATAGTGGCCTGCATGACAACAAAAATCAGCTGATGCGAAAATAAAGGTAACAAAATGCAGGAAAATATGCGGGGATATTTCAAAATTTTGCAGGGACAATGTACCTCAAATAGGGAATTTTCGTACCGAAGAAAGGGAATTCTCGGACACGGCATGGAACATCACTGGAGCTCATAGCGTTGGCAGCTGCCGTTGATGCACGAGAGCTTGTGTCGCCGAGGTGTGCCCTAGAGCAAGGAGCTCGCGCTTGTAGCCTTTCCTGCGGTATAACACGAGGTGAAACAGAGTATAGTACCACGCAGGCTCTGCCACATATTTTGGATTTCCGCGACCTCGGCTGGTCGGCGTTCGGCATTGCCTTTTGCGATCTCTTTACAAGTATGGCGACGTATAAAATCGTCCGCAGCAGCAGTAGCAGCAGCCTCAGCAGCCTCAGCAGCCGCAGCAGCAGCAGGAGCAGCAGCACCAGCAGTTCCGCGGCATAACTTCCAAAACATCAGTACCAGCCGCTTTGAGAACAGCCGCCGAGCGAAGAATCAAGGCTAGCACCAACGATCGAGGGCTGGGTTTTTAGCTGGGGGCGCCGAGAATGCGCACGTCAGTTCCGCTACGCCTGCTCTCAGAAGGACTTGCCCGCGCCGGCGGCTTCCGGCCGAGGATTCGCTCTTAATTCAAAGAAATACAATAATTCGGGCACCATCCGTCTGATTGAATATCGTTTTTAGGTACAGTACCATCCCGTGAAGCCCGCTCGGGCAATAATTATGAGATTTCAAATATCGGTTCAGCATTCCTTTAAGTAACAAGCTTACGTTGCAGCCTTCCTGACGTTCTTACTTTTCAGTGACGGATTTATGGTTCAACTGAAACAACCAAAAGCGGTTGACTCTATGGCGGCAATAGATATCTGGAGGGAAGCTGACTGTAACCATTTTTACGAAAGAATAGTAAGAAATAACCGGTTTTCCTGGACACCCCAAAATATTTCCCCTCCCACTGGGCGGCGCGAGAGGCACCATCTCATTGGTTATCTCGCAATGTTCATGCTCTGAACACTGATCTCTGTGTCTATTTGCTGGATCGCGTTTGACCAGCTCCGCCTATGGACGGGAATGCGGCCACAGTCGGCCATCTTTTTGGTAGAGTTATATCATCTCTAGCCATCGATAGTAATATGGCGGACAGCGCAATGGCGGCAGGCTGCCATAAAATAGCCGTAGATCTAGTACACTATACCATGGGTGACATTTCGTGCTTGATTGAAGTTGTTCGACGAAGCGGATTCTTGAAAACCGGCGTGAACGGCAGCCTCATCTTTGAGGACCCGGCGAACGTTCTACGAAAGCGCAGCACCGGGGGAAAGCAGCGCAGCTCGCATCGAAAGCAGACTCCGTACCGGCGTCTGCTTTCGATGCTTCTTTCGATGCGACTTTCGATGCGTGCTGTGCTGCTTTTCCCCGGTGCAGTGCTTTCGTAGAACTTTCGCCGGGTCCTCAAAGATCGGGCTACCGTTCACGCAGGGTTTCAAAAATATGTTTCGTCAAACAATTTCAATTAAGCACGAATTATCACCCCCGCTATTTTATCGCAGCTTGCCACCAAAACTGCCACAACGCCGTCTGCTATGGATGGATAATGGTGGCTGCCACTCTACCTCGTTGGTGGCTGGGCAGCTGTACCTTGGCTAGAGGTAATATAACTCTACCAAAAAGATGGCCGCCAGTGGCCGCATTCACGGAGCGGGCAAACGCGATCCAGCAATTGTCATTGAGATCAGTGGTTCTGAAGGAGAAAGAAGACGCGCAGAAACACTGTCAGATTTCTGTTGTTTGTCACCACGGTCACCACATTGTACAGCAACTGTGCAAACAGATTTTCCATAAGGTGCGGAGGAGGAAGAATCTGACAACACGGCGAACGACTGCGAGTGATCAGTGCGTCGAGATTTTCGGCCGCTTGTTTGCAGAAAGAAGACTTATGCTCCGACCGCTCGTCAAGTGGTTTTCTCATCAGTTAAGTTCTGCTACCAGCCCAAAAGGCGCTTCTTAGGGCCCAGATATTTTGCAAACGAAATTGTGGTCCTGATGCCTTCTCCCGTGTTTTGGGGGAAGGATCGAAGGATACGACATTATATTAAAAGCTTCATTGTGCGGAAGGAGGTCGCTGTGTGACGAGATTAGATGTGTGTTTCGGCTCTTCCGCCATGATTTTTAATGAGCTGAACGGGAACGTAGAGTTAGAAACAAGGACTAAAAGCAGATGTTTTATATTCTCTAGTGTCGAATATTTTGATAATACAGCGTGCGCATTTCTGGCTATCCGATGGTCGGTTATTGTTTTCCTGGAACATGGAGAGAAAGTATCAAACTAACCAAAATTCAAGATATTCTTTCTTTATCACTACTGATCAACAGGAGAGAAATTAATAGTACCGTTCACGCCATGCAAAACTCTGGACACTACTTCTACATTTAACTGCCCTAACTACTATTTTTGGGCAGAATATTCTGAAGTACAAACGGGAATAAGTGTAGATACGAGTGAATCTTCTCGAACGCAGATTTTTCGTGCAACATTGATTGATTGATTGATCAGCGCCCTGCAGTTTACATGCACCCTCAAGGAACAAATTAAAAAAAAATACAAATCCTAAGCTCGTTCCAAAGAAACGGTTGCTTCCGAAGCCCAGATTGCGTTTTAGTCTGTCTGGAATAAAGGAACCTTGCTCAACCCGCGACTTGGTCCTCAATTTACCGCTAAAAGGATCTGTATTTCAAATCCTTCACTCGGCTTTTCTCATGAAACCAGATACACAATCTTACCCCAGCATTTCGACCATAGGGTTCAAAACCCGCCTTGACAGTGAAGGATCCCCGTTCGGATTTTCCTCCTATTGCTTAGTCGGCTTTAGTAGAGCTGTTGATTTTTTTATTGCCTTTTCGGCTGCAGTAGACTTAAAACCTCATCGAAGTGTTCGCTGGAACCTTGATTTTATTGTTTCTAATACATCTTGCGTAACCCAGGCTGCACTCGACGCAAGGCGGTGTGAAATCTCCGATCTCAAAAATAACACCGCACAGAGTAAGACCAAAATTGTATTCTGGGATTTCCCAAGAGTGTCGAAACTCGGAATTTCAGCGTAATTCCGACAAACGAAATTGAATCGTTTTGGCTTAGTCTACGGTATCTTTTGTGCCATATCACCCCCGTCCTCACCATTTAGATTTCGGTAGGCGAAATTATAGGGAAAAAAAGAGCAGTAAGCAATGCTCGGTTTTAGACTCAAGTTCATGCACTGAACGGAAGCCCTGCTGTGCTCTTCTCACGTGCGGACGACGCGTGATTTTCAGATCGGTTTGTTCAGCAGTAATCTATTTAGCAAGCCTCAGAGTGTTTTTTTAATTGATTGATTGACAACAACATATTTTAAATGGTAAAAAGGAAAATGACCTGTTACAGACGTTGATGGGTCAGGCGAGTGATAACCCGAAGTTTTTGAACGCTCGACAAAGAACAAGTTGCCGGAATGGAACACTCCTAGTGGTCCATTTTGTGAAACAGCCGTCGAAAAAGATTTGAGTTTCTGCTTTCTCCATCGTGCCCCAGCCAGCAGCGAGCACCGCGGACCCATACACCCTTTGTCCGGTTAACGGCTATATTGGCGTAAAAAAGAGCCTAATTTTGGCGCCTACCGGAGACCTGACATGTCATTGGCGTTACAAAGGTTCATTAGCGTGACTTCACTCTACAGAAACAAGGGTGTAATATTACACCCTTTGTCCTATATAATACACCCCTAAACTTCGGTTCAACGCTACAGCGCACTGACGTCGATCTGACGGTGCTAACTTTCACGAGTGGCTTGATAGCTGTGTGGTACAACTTATTAAAATAGTTTATGTACGTGTTAATGACTACAAACAAACAAAAACGGGGTTTTCTTGGCCTTACTGCAAAACCTCAGTGTATTATTTCTGTGGTCTTAGATGCGTACTTTAGCTCTTTAGTAAGTTATATCGTACCGTTATCAAAGCCCCTCGTAAAATGTGGGGCCGTCTGTTCGACTATAGGGCGCTGTACGTCGAACTAAAGTTTTGGGGTGCTTTATATGGGACAAAAGGGTGTAAGGTGATACCCTTTTTTTAGAGTGTTCTGTGACACCTGTTTGGAGTTACATCTGGCTGATACAGTCACGCTTGAATCGACTTGACAGACGTCATCGTTTGTACTGGCTGCAGTAGTCGACTGAATGCTCTGAAAATCTGTCTTATATTCAAAAAGAAAAAAAATATATATATATCGTTTGCTTTTTTATGTTTTTAAAGCACATTGGCGGCTCATGATTTCCAATTTCCTGAGTGAAGTCAATGTCGGTAAATGCGAACTCAAAATGCGGACAGCAAAAGGCAAAACGAGGGCTTGGGCGAGTTGGTTTGCCATGTCTCATGTTTTTGTGGCCTGTGGTGACGTGTTTTTGTGTGGATTTCCTACTTGCGCTGTTATTTTTGAGCAAAAGGCACACATGACCGAAGTATATTTAAGCGCATTCTACCCGCGCACTTTGCACTTTTGAAGCGAAACTGCTTCACAGTCCCGTGTAATTGCGTGCTTCTGTAATACAATTGCCGATCAGAGTTTATTACAAGAAATTATATGCGAAATCGTATATACAAGCAATCAAAGGAAAGTAGGACCTACACCACGCTTAAGAGACGAGTATAATTTAGAGCTAAAAGGCAGTTTTTTGTGCATGTTGAAGTATGAAGTAATTAAAGTTTTAATCATTTTCAATTTGTATAGAAGATGCAAATGTTCGTCTCACAAGGTTTTACCGATCATATTGACATGAACTACGAAACGTTAAAATGTCTTGGGGGAATTATCGGGGCTGATAGAGTAATCAGTGTGCAGATCACGTCAATAACCTAGATTTAATTTTTAAATATATTTTTATGCTTCAATAAAAAAGTATTATGCATGTAATTCAGCTTCCCATCATAGCAATAGTTTGCCTACCCAGTGCAAGACAACACGTGTGGCTATGTTCCGTGACTTCGGCAGATAATGGTTCTGGGGTGAAGCCTTGAGACTGTCGCGTGCAAACGTTTGGCAGTGTTATTTAAAAAAAGATATTGTGGGACGGCATGTGTCAGCGACATGTCAATCGTGCTCCATTCTCTATTAGAATGAATTTCAGTTTCTACATGATCGGATACTGCCTTGATCGCTTTCGTGTGTTGCTGCTTCGCGCGTGGTGTGTATAGATTATGTTCTTTGCTTTTCCTGCGTAAAACTAGTTGAAAGTTAGCCCTTGTCTTGTTTACTTCTTGTCCATGTTTTTGTTTGCGCTATTTTATATATTAACTAAGATGAACGAACTAGCCCAACAACGTACCCTACTAGTAATCATAACCTCAATTGAGCTCATACCTAGTAAACATCCTGTTTGTTCCTACTAGAGGTCCCGTATACCTTCAATTTGGTGTTATTTGATAGGATCCCCTATAGGTATATGAAACCCTCTCCACATACAGGATCCTACATATGTATACAGGGCCCATACCTGCGGTAGGATGCTTTATAGATATTCCGACCTGTAATTGATGTCTCCACCTACTTACGACACTATAAGTCCCGTGTGAGCACCGTGAACATGTTTTGCAGCGAAAGCCATTGTATGCCTTTCCTCACAAGTGGAAATTACCTTCGTTGTTGATGTTTTAATTGTTGTGGTAATTCTCGGTGTTGACGTTGTAGTTGGCGATGTAGGGTGTTCGGCGTCGATGTTGCCAAATCCTTGAAAAAGATCGACCGCAGCCTGTGGGAGTCGACCCTGGGCCCGTTGCGTGCAAAGAGGAGGCGTTAACACTGAGTTACGTTACAGCTTTTTCCTTACTTAATTGACTAAGCTACGCCACAGAATTAATAAGCCGTACTATACTTAGGGTTTTTGTTGTGCCGGATGCCCACTCAAAACCAAGTGAATTGAAGCAGCAAGGCCCGTTCACACACTTGCAACCGAGTACGACCGACAGAGTCAAGACCGGTTCTTAAGCCTCTTGCGACGGCGTAAGAACAGATGCGCCTCTGCGGAGCGGGACCTACGCCGTCTCTGAGGCTTCAAAACCGGTGTTGTCTCTGTCGGTCCTACTCGTTTGGTAGCGTGTGAACGGGCCTTAACATGAATGGAAGTGAAAATATGCTAGAGCGGTTTTGTAGAGACCAGGATGTTTGCCTGGTATGGCTCTTAAGGAACTCCCATTCATTACCTGTTTGACTTCCCGTATGAAGCCATACAAAATTTAGCTACCTAATTCGGATTCCTGTATGGAAATGTTTAGAAAACACTTTCCTGTAAGACTTCACGTAAAAAAAAGGAAAAGAGATGTTCCTTCGTGTAAGATGTTCCTTTGTGTATAAATATTCATAGAAAATGCTTTTCTGTATGACTTCCCGCAAAAATGTATATGAGATATGCATTCCTCTATGCGTTTCCAGAAAAAGGTATACAGAAAATGCCTTCCTGTAAGACTTCCATTTTGAATTTATATAGAATTTTTCAATAGGGTATTAAATAATTTCGTTCAATATTAGTTCAAAGTAATCAAGATTAATCCCAACGTCGATAGGTCGAATTAAACTCCATTGTATCAAACATAAATCGAAGTAATAGAAATAGCAATATTAACTTGAATTTAGCTCATATTAGATCAATTGGTGGTAAAATACTCGAATTAATAGCCACCAAAATGTCAAATAGGCCGAATCAATGTCCATTGCGTCAATACTAACTCAAAGTAATAAAAAGTAATCATAATGTCAATTACGCTCATGATAAATTATTTGGTTGATTATATGCTCAAAGTAATCAAAACAGTAATAACAATGGCAATTAGTGCCGACTAAAAGTGCATTCTGTCGAAAGTAACTAAAAGTAATCGAGAGTTATTCTAATGTGAATTGAGCTTACTAACTCGAAGTAATCGAGAGTCACAAAAATGTCAGTTAGGTCGAACTAAAGTTCATTAGTTTAATAGTATTTCGAAGTAATTAAAAGAGTAATAGTCAGGCCAGTTAAGCTCAGAACAAATCAATTGGTAGAATATGAGCTCAAAGTAACAAAAATATATGAAAATGTCAATTTCGCCGAATTAAATTACATTAGGTCAAGATGAATTCAAAGTAAGTCAAAAGAGTCATAATAATGTTGTATGTGCGTTTGATATTTCTGTCGCGAGGTAAGAAAGAATGGTGCGACTGGCTCCGAGTTGGGGTGAAAGGGTTCTTTCCTACCTCCGGACACAAATATCAAACGCACGTACAAAATGGCGTACCGGGTGTGATGGTGACTGATTCGTGTCTCCCTTTAAAGAGCTCAATCCTATTCCTCCGTCACGTACGGTGACTTCATTAAACCGGCCCATTTCAACTCGGGCCGGTCCATTGAAGTCACCGTACGTGACAGAGGACTTAAATACTGCTACACGCGTTTTCGTCCGACAAGACCACAGGAAACCCTTACGTCCACAATACCGAGGGCCATTCCGAGTGAGAAAGCGAGAACGCTTTCACCTAACCTTGGAGTCGGTCGCACCATCTCTTCCGTCCTCAACATTGAACGCGCTACAATGGTTATTGATCCCATAATAGACCACTTGGGGGTATAATGATTTGAAGTAATCAAGATAGTCGGCAACTTGTCAATTAGGTTGATATAAAGTTTGAGCATGGGAACTCGAAGTAATCCGAATAGTATCATAATGTCAATTAAAGGGCCCATATGAAACGAATTTTGGGTTAGGATGAATGATTTTAAATTGGGACTTTACTAATCGCATATCGTTTAGTTGGCCAAAAGAAAGAGGCTAGAAAGTCAAAAGCCAGCTTTTCGGTAGGAACATTTGAAAATATAGCGGACTATTTTGTACCTTCTTGCCTTCGAAAGCTCTCCGCCTTTTCACTGTGATACATCCGCGGTTCCAAGGCGCGTCACCGGCGCCAAACTGACGTCAGCAGAGCCCAGCTCACGCATTGGACACGAGAACTGCGTCACTCGGACGTATGCGCTCGTCAACAATCAATCCGTCGACGAATATTTGGATTCGCGTTCGTGGCCAACGAGGTGCCCTGACAGAACTTATCGTCACTGGGGAATGACAAGTTCTATGGTGTGCATAAAAAGCACGGTGGAAGCTAGGAGTCATCGCACCGGTGCCGAGGGAATGTCACGACCACGTGATTTCACAATTCGCATTTGAGTTGAGGATTAAAGCTAAGGAGGAAGAAGTAGGAAAATCGTTTCATGACCCCTTTAAGCTCATAAAGATCAGTTGGTTGAATATTAGCTGGGAGTAATCAAGTCATCAATATCAGTTAGACAGAATTAAAGTCCATTTGCCAAAAGTAACTTGAAGTAATCAAGAGTAATCATAATGCGACTAGAGCTCGTAATAAAACAGTTAGTGCGTTATTTGGTCAAAATAATCGCAAGAGTAATCATGATTCCAATTAGGCTGAATCAAACTCCATTCGGTTAACAGTAAGTCTAAGTAATCAAAATAGTGATAATAATGATAACTGAGCTGATAAGAAATTACTTGGTTGTATAAAACTCAGAGAATTAAAAATTGTGAGGAATATGTCAATTACACTTATGTAATGTCAAATGAGCCACTAAACCCAAAGTAATCATGATGTCAATATTAGAGATATAAACTAAGTTGTATGACAAATACGTCAGGGAAAGATAATATTTATTCGCTAAGTCAATTTAGTTAATTTGAAGTCAGTTGGGTGAATATTAACACGGAGTAATCAAAGGAGTAATCCAAATTTTAACTGACCTTTCATGCAGTCGTATTTGTCAATAATACTTCAAACCAATCGACTGAATTAGTCCTCTGAAGACACATTTATGTGTATACTATGGATTAAATCGACCGACCCCTGCATTAAATTCTGTAGCGGAAGGTTAAATTAGATGGCGCTTTAATTAAATTTGCAGTCACTTGGTATAAATTGACCGTCGTTTGGATAAAATGAGCGGAAAAATGTGTAGCTTAATGGCGCCCGTGACCGTGCACAACACCTCGAGTTTGCGCTGATGTAAACGTTAGCAAAGAACTCGCTAAGCGGCCAAAGTCAAACTAAAAATGTAAATAGCGAAAACAAGACAAAAAAAAACCTCTTCCTTTTTGGTTGATTCAGAAACAGTAACGAGAAACCTGGCTCGAAACTCAATCGCGCCAAAAAGAGAAGCGGCGAGCCAATCAAAACGCTACCACCGACCCATCCTCCGCGAATACACATATTCTTCTACTCCTTTATCTGAGTGTTGAAGCGACAGTGGACACTTCTGGCCTCCGGTGAGACTCATAACTGTAAAGTTTTACGGCCCTTAATATTTTTTTTTTGAGCGTGTGTTTTGATATTAGCGGCTACTCGTTTTATTTACTTGAAATTATCACCGGGACAAACGTCTTTCAATGCTAATACTGTGCGGAGCTCTTGACGTCACGGCTACGCGCGGTGTTGAAATGCGTAAGTGGTGTAATTGTACATGGAAATGCGAGAATGTCACGCCTATTAAGGGTCACTTTCTTGTCATGTCAAAAAAATAGCGAATGTCACGCGAAAATCCAACGTAGGCTCATCATTAGGCACTATTGGAATCAAAGTAATACCTCGAGCCCAACCGCGGCGTACCTCGCGGTAGTCTTTGTGTATTGATTCACGCGTACACGCGATTCAGAAAGCATACTTTTGTTTTCGTGGCTTTACCAGACGGTGAGGTATTAAAGAACAAAGCAAAATGCACCGCACAAAATGCAAGGGAAAGGAAGCCTGGAATATTTAAAATGGCAAGGCTAAAATGTTTGTACTTCTAGTAAATAATGCTTAGAGTTATCATTGGTATTCGTTCCATATGAAACATGTGAAACACGCGCTAGTTCTTTTTTTATAGAGAGCAGGGGGCTCTTAGGCGCCGGTTTCCGGTTTGAACGGCGTCGCCGTTGCCGTCGGCGTAACCGCGCGTTGCATTATAGGATGTTTCCCAGAATGACCTCACACGTGACGTCACGAAGGCCACGAGTGACGTCACAAGGGTCACAAGTGACGTCATAGGGTCATTAGAGCCACGAGTGACGTCATGAGGGAGGAGGGAGGGGAAGTGGGGGAGGGAGATGGAGGAGGTAGGGAGAGGGAGGAGGGGAGGAGGAGGAGGAAGGGAGGAAGCAAGGGTATGGAGGAGGAGAAGAGTATACCCTCCTCTCTGCACTCTCCCTTCTCCTCCTCAAGAGCTGCGCTGTAATTCGGTGTTACAGGGGATTGTAAACGTCTTTCATGTTTTTTGTTTTATTCTGAGTGCAATAGCAGTCGTAGAAAAAAATCGAGAAAAACGATCTGCGTTCATCCCCTGAACTCGCAGGCAGAACGAGCGGCCACGTGATCTGGAGCCAATTATGCTGCCGTTTTTTTATCATAGTCACGCGCTAGGGTTGACAAAGCACAGGGCAGGTTCGATGATTCCGGTCATCGCAGCGATGGGCACGATCCACTGCGCGAGCGCATGTCGAGACATCGATTATTACGAGCATAAATCACATGATCGCGCAGTGCTTGTGTCTACTGTATGAGTCGTATTTGAATGTCGCCCCCACAATAATCGCAAACCTCGATGCCGAAATTCTTGGAATCGCCTTGTTGACAACACCAAGAATGCGATACCCACAACTTTGACAGCATACTTTGCGAAAGAGAGACTAAAAAGTAAACGTCCGCTATTGTCGTTAAAATTACGCAGCGACAGTAGGGAGTTTTCGTAGATCGTTCTAGCCGTCCCGCCACGCCCTCCGCAACCCGCTGCGATACCGGGAACTCTACAGTCAAGGCCATCGGCGCGCAGGCGCAAAAGCAACTTTTTCGATGCAGAGGGCTTAGAGGAGGGGGAAACGCGGTCTACGAAAAGTCCCTAATGTAGCTTCTTGGCCGGTGCCGTTGCGGGCGAGTGTAGCTCGTTGCCACTAGTGTCAGTAAGCTCGTTTAAAGTGGGGAACATTCACCCCATACCTTCGCCCAGACCTTTATAGATAGATATATAAATAACACACACACAGGCACACACATACACACACGCGCTCACGCACGCACGCACGCACGCCGATTGGCGGTGAGGCTAACTTCATTGTTTTGACATGATTGGCTTTCGCCTTTTATGTTTCTCGGCTAATACAGCAACGAGACGAAAACGCATACTTTGACTGAATCAGATGCACACGCGAAGCGTATCCACGACGGATATGGCGAGGTGCCCCGCGGAGAGTTGCGAGGTACAGGTCATCGGGGTCTGCGGTTGGCCATGCTACAATGGAGGAACGAAATCTGAGTTCTTTGTTGGCAGTTTTATTTATTTTTTCAAAACGTTTTTTAGCCGGGTCAGTTTCAAAGGTCGTTTTAGTTTTACACATTGTCAATTGCTTTCTCAAAGTCCAAAGAGTTATCCGACACCGAAAAAAAAGAAAATAAGAAAAACAACTTTTCCGAGCCGCCGTTGGCTTCTGAGTCGTCCACATCACTCTCTAAGCCCCCAGCAGAGCCGCCGGGAGCCACCAGATTGAAAATAGGAAGAAAGAGAAAGAAAAAAAAAATAGACAGCTGATGTTTTGTCACCGAAGCTTTCGGTGTAGTTTTCATACATTGAAGTAAGGGTGAAGCGTGTTTGGAATTATTGTAAATGGAGGACATATTTCAGGAATCTCATTAACAATGCTAAAAGACATGCAACTTGCTACATTTTAAAATTTAAAAAAAAACGCAAACAACGTCATAAAACAATACAGACGAGAAGGAGCGTGGTTGTTTGACGGGAACTTTCGCTCACTAGAATGGTTCGTGGCTATGGCATGCGTTTTTAAAGGGTTTGAAAAAAAAAAAATCAAATTGCGGTTGTCGGTGGCCTTTTACAGCTGCACCAGCTTAGCCTAGCTTACACCTCTCTCACGCATCACGCCTCAATGTACGAAGAACACGGGCCGGTTAAGTAAACGACGATTGGACCCGTCTGGCGCGTTGCCTAAATCTAATGATTGTTTAAATAAAGAAGGTCTTATCTAAGATAGAGCTCGGTAAACTCAGATAGTTGATATAGCTACGGGGAGTCGTCTCGTTCCGGGAATATTAAATGACCCGACTGAAACACATATGTACTTCATTCGTTGCAAGAAAAAAAGAGAAAACATTAGACCCAACCAAGTGCCTTAACACTTTGGACTTGCACGCTAAGCTCGGCAAAAAGCTGCTCTGTTTTGTTTTTCTTGGGATACTGTGGCGGTGTTGTGCACTACCGTTGGCGGGTAACGTTGAATAAAATCCCTGCCCTATGTAAAAAGCCCAAAAGGAACAGCTTATGGAAGATCTTACGATTGTTCAAAAGTTTAACGTTGCTCAACCAACAATGCTGAGCAGTAATGAAAACGTTGAGGTCAACCAGGAAAAAACAGGGATTTGGCGATTAAATCACTAGGAGGGAGAGTTTCATATTTTGAAAGTACTGACGCCCCTAGGAATTCAAAGAGTGCACAGCCAGTGAACGTGGCGCATCGTGAGGATGCCGTGTATCATCTTCGAGCTAAATTTGACAATTTAGAAAACCGGTCGCGTAGAAACTACGTTATTTTAAACTGGTGAACGCGAAACATGGGCGAATTCTGACAAGTTGATAAAGACATTTTGGGAACATAAAGTGGGTACAAAAGTAAATAACATTTTAAGGGCACATCGAGTTGTCCCTCTTTCAAATGATAATAAGAGGCCAATTTTAAGCAATCTTTTAGATGAAAAGAAATTGAAAATATTATTTCAGACGGTTCAAACTAGAGGGCACTGAGTTTAGCATAAACAATGATTTTTTTGGAGGGGCTAGGACCACACGTTGATATCTGCTCCGATTTTATAATATTGTGTTCAAGGCTGGCGACCAAGTACGCTTGCGTTTTGTTAAACGTTTTTGAATAAGCTAGTGTATGTTTGAGACTGTGATGTTGAATCTTCATCCAACTGGTTATCACTAAAGTCCCTAGATAATAGCTTCGTACAAGTAACGACATTTTTTGAAGCGCCAACTGCGTGATGGTGCAGGTTTTAGGACGGCAATGGCGGCACACTGCAGAGGTCACAACTGAATAACGCCATTTTGTTGCAGCGGATTGTGCTTTGGCATTTGTATTGGTTGTCGTTACTTGTAAAAGAAGGATCAAGGGACTTTAGTTACCACCGGTAATGCTAAAGCATGACGTGTTCATCTTTCGCCAACGCCAAATATTTGCCTAGAAACTCGGCGTGCGTTAATTCGCATAATGTTAAACCTCAAGTACCCACTGCTCATTCGTGTCCTATATAAATGAAAATCCTTAAATTTATTGTACACGAAAATTCAGAGCGTTTTGTAAAAACGCGGCGATATCTCCTCTTGGATAGATTCTGGCTTGGCTGACATTGTTGCTCTCGCTGAAACGAGGTAAAATGACAAAGTGATTGACTCGGTTATTTTTTTGAGTGCGTGTCTTCTTTTAATATACTTCGTCACAATAAACATCAACGTAAGGAGGGTCGGGGGGGGGAGGGTGTTTGCTGTTAGAAAAAAATAATCTCTACATATATATTATTGGACGCTGGTTTTGAAAGTGAGTGACTGTCTAAGAAACATCTTTACCAATGTAGTTTTCGGAGTGGTTTACAGACCGCTTGACTTCAAAGAGGGTTTCGTTTCTGCATTTCACGATTCACCTTGCACCCTGTCTTCTCAGTCTCCTGGTTGTTCTATTATTATCCTATGTGTTTTTAATTACTCGTTTATTGACTGGATGCAGAATCATCCTTGTAACTCTGCTGAATGTAAAAGTTTCATCAATGCTTGCTTCGAATTCAACCGTCTAATTTTTCTTAATGCTTTGTTTTGTTTTGTTTTGTCTTATTGGTACACCGTTGGCGAGAAACGCCTTCGAAATAAGATAACACGACTTTTACGACGCGCTAAAAACCATGGCAGCTTTTTATATATGCAGACATACTGTACCTGGGAATCTGAATACAAACGCTAAATTGACGTAAATAGGAACTCCACTTTTACTACTACACTAGCCTTCCTAATATTCTGCGCACAAATACTAAAAAGGTTTGGTCTATATTTAATCCTCACCATCATATAATTTCAATATAACTGATGTATCAGGAACTCTACTGCTTGATTTGAAAAGTGATACTTCATTAAATTCGACTTTCGGAGCACTATTTTTCTCACGAGATAACGATTCTTTTCCTTCATTTTTGTCTTACGAGCACCATCAAATAAAGAATATTGTGATAAACTCGTCTAGAGTGCTAAAACTAATAAAACATTTGAAACTTCCTTCTTCAGGTGGCAATGATGAAATTCATATGAGGTACTTCTAAATGTCAAGTTTTTTTCGAGTGTCGTTTTGTCAGCTGTTTTCACAATCACTGCTCACTCATTCATTTCCTGGTCGGCAAGACCGTCTGCTTTTCTGAGTCAGGTGATCGAAACTCTCCTTTAAAATATTGATCAATATCCTTTACATCCATTGATTCCAGAATGCTTGAACATATCATGCATTCAAATGTCATCTGGTTTTTTATAGGGAAACAGTTTAATTTTGCAGTCACAAACATGGATTTCGCAAAGGGTATTCATTTTATACTCAAATCGCAGGCTTCGTGCACGGCGTTCACATTTCCATCGACTCCGGTTCTCAGGTCGACGCTGCGTTTTTAGAATATCCGAAAGCATTTAATCAAGTTCCACATCAGCGACTAATGCACAAACTAATTCATTTAAACATTAATAACAGCGTTGTTCTTTGGATCAAAGATTGGCTTTCCGGCAGAACTCAATACACAGTCCTAAACTCTCATAATTCACAAAGTATTCCTCTCTCCTCAGGTGTTCCGCAGGGCTCATTCCTTGGCCCTCTACTTTTTTAGTTGCATATTAACGATCTGCCATTCTGTGTTTCATCCCTCATTAGTATTTTTGCAGATGCTTGAGTTTTATGTCGACAAATTTCAAGCACAACCGATTACATCGTTTTACAAGACGACCTTACTGAAATATTTGTGTAACGCCTATCTAGGCTCTAGAAACTAAACCCTTCTAGGTGCAAACATATTTTGTTCAGTAAACACGACCTCTTTTTTATTCACTCCTTCTCTAATGACTTTAAATATATTGAACCTGTTTCTTCCTATCAATATCTTGGTCTTTATGTCAATTCACATTTGCCATGGAAAGATCATATTTAATCATTGTTGTGACCCTGCAATCGCTCTCTCGGTTACTTAAAACATAATATTCATTTTGCTTCTTCTAAACATAGAAAACCGGCATATCTCATTAATTCGGCCTAAACTAGAATACGCATCAAGCATATGGAACCCTTATCTTGCGTACCTCATTACCAAAATTAAAGCTTTTTTAAAATCGAGTCACGCGTTTGATTATTATTTTTTAGTTTTCGCATTATTGCAGCATAACCTTATTAAAGCAAAGAGTGGACATTCCAGACCTAAGGCGCAAAGTTTCTTGCTTATATCTCCTTCACCGCATTTTCTACACTCCTTCTCTTCGCCATGGTCCCCCCCCCCCCCCCCAGTTATTCTCCTTTGGTATCGTCTTAATTACTTATGCAAATTTGATCACTACACCCACCGAACCTCTTCATTTCTATGGGCCTTATTCCCCAACTCTGTCGTCTGGTAGAATGACTTTCCAATTTCCATTGAAACCGAAGCTAACCCCGAACCTTTTGGGGTTCTTATTTCTACTCATTTAGGGATTAAATGATTAGTGTTTGATCGTTTCTTATTTAGGATGGTGGTCGCTCTGTGTGATTATATATAATTATTGATTTTATGTTTCCTTCAATTCTTTTGAGTAAGCATTTACTGATTATGCTTTTGCTCTGCCAATTTTACTGTTTTTTCTTGTTAGTTTTTCCCCACGAAATGTTTGTACCCCTTCCCCCATACCCCTTATGTAATGTCCTTCTTGAAGGCGCCTTTAAGCTATTTCAATAAATAAACAGTGAATAAATGAATAAATAAATTGCAAGCTAAATTAGTGCGAAAACGCGATAATGTGTGCAGGAGTTATTAGACTGGTTTGATTCTAGTTTCCGAGTCACAATGCGCGGCTGTGATGATAACCATAGTTGCGCCAACTGGTGATCGCGACACCGCGGGAATTTTGATGCGACGTCTCCAAAACGTCTCCAAACATAAAACGTAGCCATCGAAGTGCGTTTTTGACGTCGATCGCTCCGAGCTGCGCCTGCTTTGCAAGTCACGTGAACGCGCCGCAGGGGGCGTTACCAGTGTGACGTGAGCAGAGAGTGGAACGACATCCCAAGGCCTCTTCTCCAGCTGGTTTTTGTTTTAAAGCCGTCAACGAGGATGACATTTCTCGCCCGGTATCGCCAACTATGAGTGTCTTCAATAAAAATTTAACGTACGCAGATAGACTAAAATGATGTCAGGCGCCAATTCTCCAACTACATTAAACGCAAGAAATTCAAATTTAAATAGTGTATTTAACAATGTAAGATCCTTTACGAAATAACTAAACTAATACCGTCTTTTTTTCTAGTGCCCCCTCCCCAGGGCGTCTCCAACGTAGCTTCAGGGCTAAACAAGCTCTAACGGAAATTCCTCTTTTTGTTCTTTTTCGGGACCTTTTACAAAAAACACGCTGTGTAGAAAAAATGTGTACAGAAGGAATGGGAGAGGCGGCGTTGTCATCCCCGGGGCATTATTTTTCTGACGAACTAAGCTCTAGAAATAACTTTTGGGAGGGATTAAAACTTGCTACGTCGTTGATATTTCGTACGCGTATTTTGCTCCTGGTTTGTTTGCTGCTGTCATGACAGGCCAACCAAAAAGACCTTACTCCCGTTTTATTCGTTATTTCTTTGTCCCGAGGCTGTTAGCGAATGGTCTTATTGTGTTCTGTCCTTGTGTCTTTCTCTTCGTTAGATAGGCCCGCAAACAAGGTCTGCTTATCGGAAAATACTAGAAATGCGAACAGCGGTATATGACTGAAAAGGTCCATGCATTGTTTCACCTTATGATAAAGCACAGCAAGCGGTTCGAGTTATCTTATAACCAGTATAAACGGTAACGCGTTACAAAAGACGGCGTTAGATGTAACGCGTTGCTTTTGTTTCTGTGACGTAGTCACCTTCTCGTTACATTTTCAAAACAGTAACGCATAATGTACATAGTTACTTATTTCGAGTAAGAGGTTACGTTGTTACGTTACTGGTTAAAACATCTTCCAAAGACTTCAATATTTTTCAACTCAAAGATTTTAAAAACTTTACACTTCAAATTTGTCGTGTTTTTTCGTAACTTTTTATCGGTAACCGTAACAGTAACGCGTTCCTTTTGTTTTGAGTAACGTATGTGGCAAAGAGTTCCTTTGATTTGCAAGAAACAACTAACGTATTTCGTTAATTTTTTTTTTCTGCTACACCTCAAGCCTGCTTATTCATTTGCCGCGCTCTGAACGTAACACGCAACTGCGGACCTCGCACGTCGCAGCGTCCCTCTCGACGGACACGAATAGATTACTTCCATAAATCCCTGCATGCAACATTGCGCGTTGCACTCTGGGAACTATAGTTGGCCAGGGAGGAGAGTAGTATATGGTTTCGGTTTCGATCGACACGTGGACAAGAGATCATACACAGAGCGTGGACCATGAACAGCCATTATATCATGTTTTCTGGTCACGAGCCCATCGACTTGGGGCTCTAAACTAGTCTAAATGGCCAGACCTCGAAGCTTTTGCACAAGCCAGAACCATACATAGCTTTGTCTTGACACAAACTTGTATTTTTGTGCTAGAGTCTTTGTGTTAGCGTTTTGGGGTACGTGGACGAGCCAGTACTGGGAACTGTCGACTCTGCGAAGCTCGGTGACTTTGCTTGTGTAAGAGTCAACACGCTGTAACAACCAATAAGTACGCGTACGCCGAGCTCGCATTTTTACATAAATGTAGCTTGTCAGGAAGTTTGTTACTTGTTTTGTGCGTCCATTGACGAAATATGCTTTTTTGCAATTACTGTTTTGTTTTAATACGCCCGAGTACACGAGGTGAAACTCCAGACGCCATTGCAAAGCTGAAATCGAACACACTTGTCATCTCTTATCCATACTGACACGCAGCACTGCACGAAGTGAAGTCCCCACCCGCTTGCATCCTACTAATTCAATATCGCGTATGCGCACGAAGTTATCCTGCAATCATATAGGCCTATTCGCCCATACAAACCGTTTTTAAGAAAGCAACACTCGGGCACTTGCGTGAAGAATGCCCCAACCTGAACAAAGTAATCAAAGTTTAGTTGTGGTTCAGCAGTACTAGACACTATTATTGAAATTAAGTTCAAAGATACAGCCGTGAGGTAAGGTGACGAAGGCAAGTCTTTCTACGTTTGCATACGCACGCACAATATCCGGCATGTCGAAAGCCAAGAAAGGTGCCCAGGTCTTCCTTTAATATCGCTCAAGAATGAGGGTATTGTATATTCGTGGGAGGCAAGATAGTCGAGAAGACAAGCAGCGCATTTGGTCATAGAGTGGTAGCATGAACTGAAGCTGCTCAATCTAAACCAAAACTGAGTGGCTTACCAGTTTCCAGAGTGCACAGCGTGGCATTTCGCCGCGATGGGGCGCTTCGAATTTTGGAAGAAGTCTATTCGATTAACTTCGATGTCTCATGACTTCCAAAGTGATCCATCGCGGGTGAAAACGAGGCATACTTTTTCCTGTGATTTTGAAACAAGATGGAATCCGGTTGTTTTATTTTCGTTGAGGTATCTGAGGATCCCTCTCTCTATACATTATTCCAAAGACTGGATTCCTCTTAAACTGAAAAAAAGAACGTATTTGAAACACCGCACAAAGTTTACTATGAGATTAAACCAAAATAGGTTACCAGATTACCGTGTTGTTGTGTTTTTTTAAACTATGAACATTTAAGAAGACGCTACTCAAGAGATAAGATTAAAAAAAGGAAAAACGCACGGGAACATTATTAAGGTGGAAGAAGGCATGGAGATAATCTTTGTCCCTTTGTCATCGTGAGGAACTTGCTTGGAAAACAAAACATTCTAACGCCAATAATGGAGTCAAAAGCGCATAGAATCAAATTTTGACCTTTGTTACAGCGTTTCTACGCTTTTATTTAGTATTTATAGGTGCGACTGTGCAGTGAATAAAATTAACAGACTTTTCGAATCCTACAGGTACCGAGCTCGTGTCTAAAAGGCTGCATGTGCCCTTTGTTGCCGCACCTGGATTTCCCTTGTTGCTGCCCGCTTCTGAAAATAAAACAACACACTGGTTCGTTTACATCTGACCATTTATTGATTGTTGACGTCACGCGGCGCGACCGAAACGACCCCCGCGCGTACTTTGGTGCCTCCTTTTATTAACAGTGGAGCGCCTCTTGGCTAATTGAGTGCGATTGCCCACCTTGCAGGAAATGGTGGCCAACAGATGATCAACATGCGGCCAAACGGTTAAAATGGATCCCTGGGGAGCACCAACCATCTTTTTACCTAATGTCAAAAGGGCGTAATGAGGGTACTACTCAATATACCCCTCAGCTGAATGGTGATCAAATTGAATGAACTTTGTCGAGATGACGGGCAACTTGAGAAACATCATGGTCACTTTTGTCGGCACCGTTGCGCAGTAGAATCGGGCGGCTCAAGCAAATCAGAGGCTGTAACGCGAGCTAAGGAAAAAAAAAGCATCGCTTGCACATAGACAGCTTTAACTTTCGCCGAATGTGCACTGAGAAGTTTAGTTTTACACATGCAAAATCTTATGGCGTATTTATTAAACTTTAAAAATAAAAGCAACAAATTTTCCAAAGTCAATGACGCGCACTTTTTCACACGATCGAGGTAGCGATGCTTGTGGTGCCATCTCCGATGGGCGCAGCGAATAGAAACGCACTCTGTTGCCTGCTCGCTACGTCTACGGGAGATAACGCCGCAAGATAATAGCGCTATTTTGATTTCATGTGTGCTAACACGCTCTACATTGCCTTGGAAAGTTTGTTGCTCTTATTTTGCACACACACAAAAAAGAGTACGCCTTGAAATTTTAAATTGTTACACTGACCCGTTCAGTGGACATTCAGAAGAAGATTAAACTTTTATGTGCTGGCGCCGATTTTGCGGCTCGTTTTCCAGCGTCGAATCCGGTTAAAGGGATGCTGAACCGAAATCTGGATTCCCAAAACACGCGGCAAAAGCGTGCAACGGGATGCTACAAACAACAAAACATCACTCATACAGCGATATCTCGAACGGATGACCGTATTTTTCAGAAAAGGAGGCGCATTTGACAGAGATGTTGACGTCATGTTTCTCCGAGAAGGAGAGGGAACGGCCTCGCGTCTTTTCCGCCTCGCCGCCTTGAGGGAGCGAAGCGAAAAGAGGAGGAAACAAGGTATCTTGACGTCACGCGCCTCGTAGGCCTGGTTCAATCTCGACCTCTTTTTCCAAAAATACGGCCGTCCATTCGAGATATTGTCTTACGAGTAGTGTTGTAGGGATTGTAGCGCCCCCCCTACATCTCCTGCATTTTTTTTTTAAATCCAAAGTTTGGTTTACCATTTCTTTAAGCCACCCTAGTATACAATACACAGTGCAACATTCTTTTCACGATGAAGCGAACGTGTTTTTTTTATGAACAAGAAGATACTGTTGGCAAATACTTAATGTTGCCAGAGTAGGAAACATTTCCAGCTTCATTTGAGAGCCGCGTCTAGTCGCTGCAATCGATGACTATAATATGGCAGCCCTGTGTATTCGACCCTACCCTGTTGCAGGTTAAGAAAAGCTGGACAATCTCTTCCCGCAAAGCCCTCTATTCTTTTCCCTTCAGCAGGACAAAGGCATGAAAGGACAAACGCGTGAGTGTGTCAGCGTCCTCTGTCCTCCGGTCAGGTTGTCTTGTTTGGAGAAGAGTAAATGGCATCCGCGTTGTAGTAGGTTTGGGGTTCCTGCTCTCTAGGGATTCGCTGTCTCACTTGGGTTCTTCATTCTTGATCTTTCCAGGGTTTCGTGTTGTCGGGAAGGGGCTTAATGTTTATTCGGGATATGCCGTCCCATGATGGCGACGAGTCTTGTATTCTAGGTAGGGCTTGGGTTCTGTAGCCTGTTCCTGTATGATTGCCCTCCTTGTTCAGACGTCTGCAGTGTCTGATAGTGCACTGCTTCGTTTGGTCGCCAAAAAGGCACCCAGCATCCTGGATCAAGCCATTCGCTGACAGCAAAGGTGACATTGTCAGTCCTTCGAGCAAACGCGTGACAACCAAACACTCTAGGTTCTATGGAATGGAGCCTACCGTACCACTCGCTCCTAACAATTGCTCTAAAAAAGGAGTAGCTTTTACACCCCTTGTCACATATATGACACCCCAAAAGATTGGTTCGACGTACAGAGCAATAACGTCGAACTGACGGCACCAACTTTTACGGGAGCCTTGATGACGGTGGGATATAACTTATTAAACAGCTAAAGTACTTATCAAATACTAGAAAAGAAAATCGCTGAGGTTTTGCAGTAGGGCCAAGAAAACCCCGATTACTTTTTTTACAGTGAGTCATATGCACATGAGCTATTTCAGTGAGTTGTACAACTCGGCTGTGAAGCCGCTTGCGAAAGTTTGTACCGTCGGTTCAACGTCAGTGCGCTGTACGTCCAACTGAAGTTTAGGTGTGTCATATATGTGACAAGGGGTGTAAAAGCTACACTTTTTTTTAGAGAAGGTGTCACGATTGTAGCGCTTTTTTCCTCCGTATTCGCGTCGGGCGGCAGCTATCACGAGCAGGTGAGAGTCATAGTTTGGATCAAGGGAAATGTCGAAGTCCTTTAAGCAAACAAGCGGTGTGTGTCGACCGTTCTCGCAAGAAAAGAACCTTTTAAGAAGGAGGGGAAGGGCGACGAGGAGAGTACACGGCACTGCAAAAAAGAGTCCTACTTACTGCAGCTGCATGGCAGGCGTGGTGCTTCGATCGGGAAATGCGGTCGCCGAAGTCCGGTCGCCGAAACGCGTATTTTTAATTAGTCCGTGACTAGACTCACTGTGCATCCCAGGTGCCGCTGCAGCTTCCACTTCTTCATATACAGGGTGTTTTGTTGTATCAAATACTGACTTTTCTAATAAAAGCCGTAATAGCTACACATGCGTTCTGTGCTAGTGAGTTATACAGCCAGGCGGAAATTATGTTTAAGAAAAACGCAACTAAAAGATGATTGATTAAAAATATTTACTAATTAGTTTTTAATCAGACGTTTTAGGGCACATGTTTGTATTAACAGAAATGAAGGCAATCAATATTAAAGACCAGCCCAGTTATAAAAGATCATTGATCAATCACGCAGTTGGAGTTATTCATTGTAAAATTTTATTCTCGAAATATGTCGATACCTAAACCAAACGCGCGATGCACGCCGGATGGACAGCCCTCGTTCAAAGCCGGAGAGTCACGTGTTAATGACGAAATGTGTGTCACTATAATGCATCATAGCGCGCCGGAGCTGATTGCCGTCGGCGTCTGTGACTGGCGAACTAAAATAATATGTTACCTTAATGACGCGACTAGTTGCTTTGCATGAGTGACTCGCAGCCATGGTTAAAACTTTTTTCTGATAAATACTCCTCCTTCGCTGTAGCTTTGACACAAACTGTGGCGCCTTCATTTTGGGTAGTACAAGCTCACTTGATTGGGCTTCGCACTACTTATATAGCCTTTGTTGAACTTTCCTTTTCTCTTTTGCTCTGCGTAGTGCTGCATAACGGAAAAAGCCCTTTAGGCCTTGAAATCGACTAGATTTAACGCCGTAAGACAATCAAAAGTGTCAGATTCATGCCACACCGGCAGGCTACGCCTCTCTTACCTCTGGGTAATGACGCAAGACTAGAGTCCTCCCGACGCTTTTTCTTCTTTTTAAAATTTACTTTGGAAATTATGAGATGGCGTATCTTAACCACACTCTTAGCGCCTTAGCTTTGACCTGTGCTTCGACGGCGTTCGAATTCTTGTTGTTTCTTTGTATTTTTCTCATGATTGCGTTCCGCACCAGAGCAGGCACACTCCTCCAGTGTGACAGTTTAAGACGCTCAAGTTGTCAACCCATAGAGTTATAATATAGTACGCTAGAGGTGCAACTGGCGCTAGTGTCTATACCACTTCCGGGAGGCAAATTGAAGCAGACAGCGACCATCTAATTTTGCGGTGCACCGGTGCATTCCTATGGGAAGCCGCGCGTGCATTTTGTCTCTTCGACGGAATATAAAATAGATGACTTCTACAGCGAAGCTGTCTATGGCTAGGTCCTGGCGGATTGTTTCCGGCGACAGACCGAGCGTATACCAACAATTTTCAAACGCAGCGATGTATGCCCCAATTCATACTCCTCGCCACGCACGCCGTCTCTCTCCGCCTGACACTGCGCAACGCCGCGCGCTCTTCGGCGGCCACCTTCAGCCTGCGCCGTGATTGGCGTAGCCGCGCTATTATAAAATGTCATTGTCTCTACCAGAGCGCCAGAGGTGGAAGGGCTCTCAACTTCTTTGTTATTTAGGACGTATTGAATAGTATGTACCTTTATTAACATTTTGAAAGTGTAACTGCTTTAGTTACATAATGTTTTTACCACTCAACGAAGTTAAACTTCGCTATATTTCAGGACCAAACCTCTGTTTCATGGCAGGTATGTAAAAACGAGCGACGATTCTAAGCAAAATACCATTCGATATGAATGTACAGTGTGTTCAAAGTTCGCCAGCATTCCGTTTGTGCTTATACAATATTGCTAATATGCCCGCCATGTCATTATATGAAAATCACTCGTCGTGCAACTTTACGAGCGGTTAAAATTACGTTCGAACCGTAAATATTGAAGTATGTGGGCTATGAAATGTGTGACTTTTTATTATTTCATATCTTGAGGAGCTTTTATCGGGCACCTGGTCTCTGGCTTCTCCTTATTTTCAAAGATTTCGAGCGTGCAGGTGATGTTTTGAACGCAGAACATGCATCTCCACACATATTCACGAGGAGGAAGAATAGAGCAGTACCTATTTATTTTTATTTGTATCGTCTTCATGCACGACGAGTTACTGATCCAGTGTTACTGCGTAATTATTGGCGTCTCTCTTGGTTTTCCACATGTCCTTTGTTCGTTTGGCACGTATATTTCCCATGCTGAAAGCGCCGACATCGTATTTGCACTAACAGTGTCTGACAATGAGCATAAATACATGTACGAAGTGGTTTTACCACCGGTCTTCAGGCCACGAATTTAAAATAAAACCGTCGTAACTGACCAATTGTTTCATCCGCGTGACTGAGAAATGTTCCACTCTACCTAGTACGTACGAATCATTCGTGATATTTGCTCTTATAATCAAGCGCAGGGAGAAAACACACTCGCTTTTTCCCATAGAGATGCATTACCGGAAGTCAATTTCCGACTGCTTGCTTTCTGCTTCAATTTGCCGCAGCGCACTGGCGCCAGTTGAACCTCTAGCGTACATTGTAATAACTCTACGGTACAACCCACAACAAGTCCTAACACTTCCTTTTTCGCAGCACCCTCTGGGTAACGCATTAGGCCTATCGTGCAGCAAACCAAAGCAACTTCTCGAGACAGATAAGGTGGCTTATCCGTTCAAGCCCTGTTCACACTACGGCGACCAACCACGACCGACTCCAACACAACGCGGTTTTAAGCCACTTACGACCGCCATTGCTGCTGCTTGGCACGGTTGTAAGCCGCCACAAGAGGCTTAAAATCCGGTTTTGTCTGTCTTCGTCGTAGTCGGTTGCGACAGTGTGAACCAGCCTTTAGTTTGCCTTCACGGAACACCGACTTCTATCAGCTCCGGCACGCTGTGACGCAAAATATGACGCAAATTTCGTCAATAAAACGTGACCCTCTGGCGTCAAATAAGGGGTGTCCTTCCGGTGGGAATCGCGTATTTGCTTGTGGTATCGGCAGGTTCTTAGAACAAAATCAGGCAATGAATAACTCCAACTGCGAGCTCGATCGAGGATTTTTAAAAACTGGGCTGGCCTTCAAAATTGATTGCCTTCATTTCTTTAATATGAACATGTGCCCGAAAACGTCTAATTTAAAAAGTAATTTGTGAATTTTCGTTAATTAATAATCTTTTAGATGCGCTTCTAAATAATGCACCGGTTGTCCGCGTGGCCGTATAACACACTTGCACAGACCGCATTCGTGCAGCTTTCGCGGCATTTTTTAGAAAAAAAAATGTATTCGATAATAAAGCCACCCTGTATATCCAGTTATTTTACGAAATCCTAAAACACGTCGAAAAGAGACTAGAGGTATACCAAAAAGGAAGAAGGAAGGATGAAACGGGAGATCATGTCTGAACAGATCTTGAAAAGATGTTTATCTTTGTTGATCTAGGTACCCACCTGAAGTGCCACAAAAATGTGCATCACAGTCAACACTTCGCCGCAATAATTCTGCTGTTGAGTATCTTTATCACAAAGCAAATATATAATTGTTAAGCGCGAGTGGCGTGTCCTCAACCTAGATATCAAAACTTTATGGGAACAGTCCTTGTGATTGGAACTCTCCCACACTCCCATTTAAGGTTTGGTAGAACGTAGCCTATCGTCAGTTTCCCTATCCCATTCTGATTGTCCAGCCTAAGAAACCATTATCGCGAACTGTCCTAAAATCTTCGTTTGACAATCCAAGAGATGTTTCAAGGTTATCCTTGATAGAGACGGCTAGCTTATCTGCCTCTTCATTACCGACGATACATGCATGGCTTGTTACCCAGCACAGCTTGATTTCGAGTACGAATAGGAGAACACGGTGCATCTGCAAGCGCACTTATTGTGTAAGCCGATTCTTTGAATCAGTATGAAAACAAACCGAAATGGGGGCACACTGGGAGTCAACAAACAAACAAGCTTTTATTACATGATCATCTTAGATACTGCCAAGGCCATCATCACAGCATAAAGCTCAGCAATAAAAATACTTCCGATGCTGTCATTACGTCTCGCTTTCTTGTAATGTGTGGAAGAAACTGCAGAACCTACGTTGGACGAGGTTTTGGCACCGTCGGTATAATATTGTAGGCAATCTTCATACTTCCCCAGTGATGCTAAAAACTCCTTCTAAATCACGAGAGGTTCGATTGATATCTTATTCAAATCTGCAAGTGACATGAAGATTATACTGCATTCCAGGGAGGAATGCATTCCACCCTCGTAATCATGTTATTCTCAGGGACTGAGCTGCAGGAGTTAGAAAAACTTTGAAGCCTAAAGGTTAAAGGTCGAACATTGCTTGGTTTGTTTTCAAAACATTGTAAGGACCAAGAGGTCAATACACAGGTAAAGGCGAGATGTGCAGGGTCGGATTTAACTTTGTATACATAAGAGAAGCTAAGATATTGACTCCTTTTCCCTAGAGACGTATAATAAGTATCACCGTACAAGCGCTCGGTCGCGCTCGCACGCCTCGCGACCTTAAAAAAAGGTCTACGCGAATAGTGACAGTTCCTTAACATGGACAATGAAGGCGATTTAATTTAATTTTTTTTAATTGTGTTTTTAGGCTTTTTGGGAACCTGGCATACTGCCTAATTGTTTATAGACATTTGTGACGCATATTTCTGTACCTACGAAAGAACTGAAGAAACCGAAACTCAACTATCTGCGTTTCTCGTTTTTGGGCCTCCGAAAACGGAGGTGACGTAGGGAGTGACGTCACAAGTGAATTGTCGGAACCGGTAGCATTTAGGGCGTCGAGACTCTGGTTACCGCGGTGGGTTATAGCAGCGCGGTGGCGCGGTCGTTTCGCCGAATTTGTCAACATGGACGGCAATGCCGCTCTCGCGAGCGAGTTCGAGCTTCCGTTCAGTAACCGAACACCAACGGAACGGGAGTACGTGCGTGGCGGCCTCTGCTATCACCCGACGGAGACCGCACAGCCGGCAACGAGCGGCCCGCATGCCGAAGGACGGACGCGGGGGAGGTGCCGAGGGGAAAGTGGCAGCGATCTGGCCGTTCTGGGATCCGGTTCCTCCGCGGACGTCCTCTTTTCGTCGTCAAAGAACACGAACAGCACCCCACACGTGAAAACTGTGTCGCCCGAACGAATACTGGTCTTCAGTCGACCGTTAGAACAGCCATCTACAGCTACCATTTTGCAGAATCTTTCGAGTACCGTGTTCTTTTTTTTTAAATTTTATTTGCCCATAGTTGCTCGTTGCCCTTTTCGCGTCCAGCGTAGCAAAGAAAAAAACAATTATGTTGCTTTCTTTACGGTTTAGTAATCATTTCCGGTCCGATTTATACTTTTCATGGTTATTCAAGCAGAAATTAGAACAGTATTTCTCAAAATCGCGAACCAAAACGTGACCGAGGGCACGTTTCTCGTTTCGACCAATCGCTGACGCGCCGCTTGTGACGTCGCGCTTCTTGGCCCCGCATCGGTCACGTGAGCTCCGCTTCTCCTGGCTTCTCCCGCAACTCTCGGGGCGTCGCCCCAGTCGATCCCGGTACGATTATTACCGCGACTGTTTTATTGATTTGCGCGGCACACAAGCGCCGGTTTCGGCTGAAATTTGGGCAACGTGGCCTGAGACATGCCTAGAACCCAGTTCAATCGCCGAAAAGATGTCCTAAATTGCCTTCATTGTCCCTTTAAGCTCCTGACAAGATGCGCCATCCAACGGCATTAGTCGAAAATGGGTGCGAACATTTGAGACACGTTCTTCGTGGCGAGACGGGGCCGTTCAGACACCGTGTTCTGGCCTGTGCGGGGCTTAAAGAAACTGCTCTCACAGGCTTCTTTTTGCTGCCAACACTTAGCTGCTACGCATTATGAAAGAGGTAACAACCTGTAGTGCTGTAAGAATGGCCGACGTTGTCGGCAATACAAAGATCCAGCAATCAAACTACGAGCGAACGCTAGACAAGGTGTGTACGTATCGCTCCTGCCTTATCCTCAGCTAATTTTATTCCACGTCTTCTTTGTGGGCACTTCCTCGTTGTTCAGATGCCTTTTGATGAATGAAGTTCTATAATATTCTGGCCTCGATGAGCACATCTGCCGACACAGCGAGACCATCGAGACGGCGCTATTTGCCCAATCTGGGAACTCCGGCAACTCTGGCGGCAACTCGGACGACTCGGCCAGGCTTTGACGTCAGCAAACGTAATTTTATTCATGTGTTCTAGTTTGCTGCGCAGGCGTGAAAATATTATCCGCGCGGAAATAACTGGTCTGGGACCGACTACTCTCGTGATCGGATATTCCTCCGGCCGCAAGGAGATTTCACCGCTCGGCGTCAAACTCCGCGGGGATCTACCCGCGGATCCGCAAGTATGAACGAGTCTTTAGGTATCTTTCTCGCGTTTGCCGTTGTATTTGTAAGTTATCATCTAACTTGAAAACCAATTACGACTATGGTGGAAGTGCTTAACAGAACGCCCCCCCCTCCCCCCAGAAATGTCACACATTCTTTTAGCCTTGATATATTACATACAATGATGTTAATGGGGACACCTCCGTTACACCGAGAAAACATCTATACTATGACTCTGAGATGTTTATAATAACGAGACAGAAATGCACGTACTTACTTAGTTTGTCTCTGTAAAAGGTTGTATAAACGGCTTGCACATGACGCCATTCAAAGAGCGCTCCGATGACCACCAGAGAAGAGGGAAGAAGGAGCTCCCCTCTTACCAGTATCCTCTTTTGAGCCTCCCGGATTTGCACAGACGTCACTATTCTCCTCCCAGAAGATTATAGAAGGTTAACCCGTCACTCAAAATTCTTACAACAGCAGCTTCCCTCTCCTCCTCTTGCGAGTTGGTCAAAAGTAGGCAATGTTGCGTCTGTGCAAGACATGTATACGGCCGGGTATTTATATTAACGTGAAGGTATTAACGAGACTTGACTGCATATTGCCATATGCAAGAGCGCCAGTGCGACCATATATCGCCATATAAACAGGTGTGAATGTGGCCTTATATCTAACCACATGAAAGGGCAAACACTGCCATATAAGGGCAGGCTGCACCATTTGGCATGGCCCGTCTCTCGGAAGCCTCATTTTTGTGGCTGAACTTTGATAAGGTAAGCTAATCTAACTTGCTGAACGATGCGTCGGTTGCAAGTAGGAGGATTAATTAGGGTGGGATTTGTTTTCATGCAGTAAAACAAAATCTGATTACTTTTGTTCATTCGTACCGAAACAGCTGCGATTATCAGTGACCTGAGACGTGTCGTGGTTAAGTTTTGAGTTTAATGATCGAAAAGGCTCAGCCTCTTGTTCGTTGCTATGGTCGTTGTCACTTGGCCTTCTTGCTTGGTGGTTTCTTCTCCATCATGCATTTCTGAAAAGAGAAAAACAATTTCTCAAATTCCCTTCAATTTACGTACCTGTCGTCACGTGGTTACAACGCGGTTTTGATTAAGTGAGTGTCGCGTTTATCGTCCTCGTCAATCTGTGAAACCTGATGAATTCTATAAAGTTGGGCTATTGCGGCCACGCTCCCGTGGTTTTATGGCAGAATGACCCGAATATCATTAGAATGGTTAATATATATATTTTACAGCTATATTGTAAGGAAAGATTAAACATAAATATACTCGACATTTTGTAAGCGAGCACAAATATACTCGATATTATGCGATCCTCTGGTCGTATTTAGTATCATAATAATCACAGTAATGATAGTTGCAATACCATAGCTAATACGTTAAATTTCCCAAAGCATGCGACGTTCAGAATCAGAAGACAATAACACAATATTACTGGCGAGTTTAGTTTCCAATGTCCTGAAGTGCATGCAGTGTCTAAGAAGCGATATTTTAAATTTGGATAAAAGACGACAAATAGTTATTTCGGACGGAAAACGCGCAGCACATTGCGCCAGTGATTACTTTCTTTTCGTGCTTTGATTCGTTTTGTAGAATGGTCGTGTAATGTATTGTGGAATAGTTAGTATGTAGTTATCTTGACCTGCTGAACTTTAGGGGTAGAGGCTTTGTCAGGCATCACGCTTTTTTCACTGCTATTACGCGGTGAACCGCGAAAAAAGTAATGAAGAAAAAACAAGTCATTTCCCCACTAAACTTTGCAAAAACATCTGCGTCAAGTGACCTCCGTCACATAACGCCACGTGACATCGACTGTCTGCTAAATTTAGCACGTAAACGTGCAGGCGGACGGGTGGACAGAGGAATGACGGACAAATCCCTAGACAGTAGGAGCTTCGAGGAAAAAAATTACATGCTTTAATATTAACGATTAAAATGCGGAAAAACGAATCCATTAAAGCAATACCATGTGCTTAAAAAAGCCCCTTGATACACCAACTCGACTATCAGACGTCGTGCCACTGCGGCGGCGCAGCTGTCGTCACTGCGCACGCCCCGACGCTTGCATTCTCCCGGATCAGGTTTCTGCGCACGCGCAATGCCCACTCATGGTGTTGGCGAGCGCTGACTTGTTTGTAAACAATGTGTTGGTGTACAAAGAACGCAACACGGACCACTGCACTCATTTTTACGATTTGCCACGACCCTCGCCCTCAAATGGTGTCATTTCCGCTCTCGGCAGACGGCGCCATTTTTAAGCGCGATCGCGATGGGGAAAAAAGAGGAGCGCTGCAAAAACGGTCAGCTGAGACTCGTGTCGTCGCTGACTGGAGGCGAGTCTCCATCAAAGGCAATACTCGAGTAAAATTCGTGCCCGCCGTTTGCCTCTTTAGGTGACGTTAATAATTCAGCAGAATTGCTTTGTTATTTAGCAGGTGTTTCACGGCCACGCTCAAAATAGCGAAGTCTGCCGGAAGGGAAAAGATCGAAAGAATGGTGTCACTAAGGAGGAGGAACATTCTGGTGGCGAGGAGGTTTGCGTCATTTTTCCGTGTACATGAGCTCTAGTGCCGGTAGCTTTTGAAGATGACCTAAGGCGGGGGCGCTTATCTGCATTATCGTTCGAGATCCCTATGTCCGTACGCGATCGTTGTGAACTTCAACGAGGGAAGGTGTGCAATGGTGAGAATTCAGAGTTATACAGCTATGCAGCCCAATATCAACATTTATATTATTATCTCTGCGAAGCCAAAAAGGAACGGATAAGTATTTACCTTCATGGATTCCCTCACTTGGGTAAGTACCTTGGCCTTTTCTTCACCCAAATCTTGAACCTGCACAAAATATTTTTTGTCAATAGTTACGATGCCTTATAATAACCATCAATTAATCAATCAATCAATCCATCAATCAATCAAACAATCAATAAATTATATCGTTCAATAGACACTTCAAAGATCTTCGCAATACGCCATTTGTGTTTGCCATACCAAGGACACAAAAGATAGCAAAATTTATTTTTTACAAGATCGTGTTTATTTTTTACACTCCCAGCTTTCAATTAGCTTCCAAATAACTATCCGCGTTACCCAATACGCTTCTCGGGAAGTTTGTTTCAATGTTCAAAACAGCCTTTAAACTCGTAAATTTCGATTCCTGTTAATGCTCCTGCTTTTTTTTTACCGTTTTAACGTTGGTAAATCCTGTCCCTTTGAGAATGTTTTGCAACGGGGATACAGAAAATCAAACGGGACGAGGTGGGGTGAACAGAAAGGAGGGGTACGGGGTTTATGCAATTTTTATTGGAAAGCTGCCGAACACTGAGCGCGGTGTGGGTAGGCGCGTTGTCGTGGTGAACAAACCAGTCTCTAGTTTGCAATAAGTTTAGACTTTTCTTCCGCAAATTATGACGCCAGCTCCTAAAAATTCCAGATAAAAGCCTTGGTTAACCGTTTGACTCGGAGGAGCCAATTCCAGCTGCACAATTCTTCTCACGTTAACGAAACCGATGATAATCGTTTCCATGTTGCACTTCACTTGCCGTGCTTTCTACGGTCGTGAAGAAACAGCAGTTTTTCATTGGCTGATTTACTGTTTCCTTTGGGGGATCTAGCCGCAGCACTAAAACTAATCTCGGTTTAGGACTTGAGAGAACAAAATGACGGACATTTTCCAACTACTCCTTCGAAGCACGGCACGCAGCCAAGCCCTTGCCTTTTTATTCAGGTGGGAGCAAACGATGCATTATTGTTGCTGCAATTCATTTTATGTGCATACCATTCGACACTTAGTTGAAAGAAACTCTACGCCGCTTCAGGAATTCCATGATTTCATTAGTGGTCGGACGGCATTTATCGAAGATGGCTTGACGAATTCGTCCCATAGTCTTTTCAGCTGGTTTGATTGAAAGATCCCAGGTGCGAGGTTGCTTGTCAATTGACGTTTCGTTTTCTTAAAAACGGGAAAATATTTATAAACTTGTTTTTTACTCAGCAGGTTCAATGTAAGCCCTTTGCAGCGGGAGGCATTCAAAATTTCGAAATTTAAAATCTAGAATTATCGAACCGCCTAAAATCTAAACACCAAAAAATTAAAATGCCGAAAAAAGAAAACGTCAAGAAACAAAAATTTTGTAAGATAAAAACACTGAAAATTTAATTTCCCGAACCATACAAAACCAAATATTGAAAATTACAAAATATGACGTTCACTAACTCCCCGCGTTCACTTGAGAAACAATATTAAACTCGTGTATTGTTCTGTGAGATAAAACAGAAATGTTTTGTTATTGCAGTTCAAAGTGATAGATTGTGTGCAATTTCTCGCAGAAAACCCGGAACGTCGACCTAGTCCCAGTTGAACAAAGCGGCGGACAAATGCTCTTAGCGTATCCTTTGCTGCCTGCGTTGTGAACGTCGAAGCTGTCTTCTGATTGCTGCCTCACCAAAGTCTTTGACGGTCCGCTAGCCATTTTTTCGTCTTTCTAATCAGCCGAAAGACACTTACATGGTGTCCGGATAGCAACGACTCCCATCTGCGGTGCCATCCCTCAACGGAAAGAATTGCCTGAGGAATATCCGTCCTCAGCGAGCTCTATTACATTCCACAGTGATAGCGTAAATATCGGCGGGCCTCGGATGATCACGGCGGAATTACCTCCCGCGACATGGCCAATACGACGGCGCTTTTGTTGTTGATCTCCCGTGTAGTAGACGGCTCGCGTGAGCAGTCTGGTTTTTTTCCTTCTGTCACGCACGCTGGCGCATGGCTTCTTTGCTTGGTAGATGCTGCTTCGAAGACGCTGCTGCACTAGACGTGACTTGCTGTACTATATCTATGGGAGCCACACCTGAGCATGCCGCAAAAGCATTCATCTTTTCTCGCGCACAGAGAACAGTAACCCTGCAGACATTCGGGTCGTGACTTCGATTGGGTGTTGTCTTGGAAACAAGTTTGTAAATATCATCTGGGGAATGGTCGGAAATCAGTCTGGCTTTGCACTCATTTTGTCTTTGACACTTCTAGTATTGCATCGTACCTATATTTTTCCAAGCACGTACGGGCAACCATCTTTGCAGCTAAGTTCGGCTTTTCCATTTTTGGAACATGCGACAACTTCTGTCTCGTGCAGTCCGTTCGTAAACCAACCAAAAAACTAATGTTGCGCACTGCTCCGGCATTCGTGCGTATGGACTGCGCAGCGCTGATTTCTTTTCTGATCAACCAGAAGTGTCTTCCCTGACTGAGACGTACGCACTAGAGATTGCAACACAAATTTAAAGGAAGATTCCTTGGTGCATCCTTAGGAAGTGCGTTAGCATGACCTTTGGGAAATGCCACACACGTCCCCCTTTTGGGAAACGCTACCGCTGACAGCTCCCCTTTTCTGTTTTGGCTTTCTCTTTTACCTTTTTTTTGGCGTTCTATCTTTTTTCTGCCTCTTTTTGGCTTAGTTACGTGGTCAGTGTTTGCGTTTTCCAAAGGGGCACGTGTATGGCGATTCCCAAAGGTCATGTTAACGCATTCCCTAAGAATCTACCAATGAATCTTCGTTTCATTTTTTTTTTTGTTGAGTACTAGTACCAGCGCTAGCACTTGGTTCACACTCCATTTAGTACCACAAAACAAGGCATACGCGCCCCGGACACCTGCAAATTCAGACTCTCCACAGCATCCATTCGCGCATTGGCTTCCGCCCCGTGACGTCACCTCCTCTCGCCTTTGTCCTTCACTACTCTCCTCCTCTCTACGCGCCGCGTTTCCCTTCTCAGCTTTGTCCAGTTTGATCTGCACTGCTTTGCTGTATAACGTGCTATAAGCCTTGTGGCACTACAATGTGCCGTGCATGACACACGCACGACGATGTGATGGCAACAAAGCGTTTTGCTTTAATGAAATTCATAGCTGAACGTCGTTTTAAAAAAATACATATTACATCAAACACAACGATTTGCCTCAATTGTCTTCACCAGGAACTTTATCTGCCGCACGTTGCTTTATAAATCAGCCATCACAAAAGAGGCAAAAACGTTCAACCTCTCCCAAAACTCTACATTGAATCCGAACGCAGAGTCGCACGGGAACGCCGACTCCTGCACAGTTTCAGAATGGTCCATCGCAAACGCACTTAGCGGAGCAACTTCGTATTAAAAGGAGCTTGCACTCTAGGATATAATACCGTTTACATTTGTGTAAGCCTTCTATTTTCTGTTTAATTGTCAGGGTTTCACGTTTCCTGTGTTTTTTTAATAAATCGGTGGTTCTGTTTTGGTGCCCTATTTTTCTTTACATAATCGACACGTTTTGGTATCATCAGTTATGAAAAGCCTACTTGATTGACTGAAAAGTACAAAATTTATTTACCCAATTTACGAGTACGTTATTTCATTTTTGTTACTCACTCAGTTGCGCTCTTGTGTGTAATATATTCAGAAATATGAAAAGGGGCTCTCCAAACCGAGACTCAAGGCATAAAAAGCAATGACGCTGTGTACCACGAACAACCAACAGTGCAGTTGGACAAGTGGCACTTCTCGAAAGCATTTACGTCGAATGCCCCTTCACTATTCACTGAAAGGATGAGAACCAGCGAGAACGGTAAGACTTCTCTGTCAAATGCCCGGCCTCCAGCAGGCGCTAATTGCCTTCCGTCGTGCTTCGACCGCGCGTGCACGCTCCAGGCTGACGACACGTCGAACATTTATCGAAGGCAGGAAGCGTGCGCTTTAGGCGAGACAAATGAAGGACATCCCTGCAGTTCTCTTCCTCTCAGTGACTCTACACCGTACCGCTTGTGATCAGCAAACTCATTCTTCAATGCTTTGAGGGCATCACCACCGCACAAATGAACACAGAACGCCAGTTTAGATGGATCGATATCCTATACGAACGCTCGGAAGTACGTGTGTTAAACCAGAAAAAAAAGCACGAATCGGCGTTGAAGTGTTTTGCGTGACGCGTTCCAGACTGGAATGGTATTTGTTAAACAATATCTTTCTTGCGACCAAAACGCGAAGATTGTCATGATGCGGCCCATGGATTATCATACCCACTGCTACGTACGGCGTTTACTTCGGACTTATATACAAGCACTTGGGAATACCATGCAGCAATAGGCATTCCTCAATTTACCACATTTATGCTTTGTGTAGGGTAATCAGACGTCACTGAGGTTCCCGCTAATTGAAAAAAAAAGTTGAACTCTAGGGATTTTTTATTTTTTATTTGAGGCTTCTGCAGCTTGTCGTGTAAAACAACGAAACACTCAATTCCTGAAAAAACGGTAAGAGTGCAGGCGAGCTGGTGGTAGCTAATCATGTTGTATTACACTCTGAGACTGCGGTGGATGAAATCGGGAAGAACTTTCAGTAGAAGGAACAGACACAGATAACGTCTCAAATCCAGGAAAGCGACCTCCGCTTCCAATTCAGCCAGACGTCGTCCCAGGTTGTCGAGTACCGTGAATGCTTGAAGGAGCATTCACGGTTTTGAGATGTTCTCTGTGTCTGTTCCTTCTACTGAAAGTTCTTCCGATTTCATCCACCGCAGTCTCAGGTGTAATACAACATGACTCAATTCCTGGCGACTATTGCAATGTTAACTAGAAACGTTGTAACCTATCGAACACGGCACGCCGGTTGTTGGAGGTTGGTCCCTCATAGAACTATTTTTGCTCCGCAAGTGTTAAACTATATTCTACCACATTTGCTTAACAGCTTCATTAGTCGCGACATTCAACTGTATTTGCTTACCATGAATGGGCTTTGAAATTACTATGGAAAATAACCCCACAGTGTAAAATAGGTTGGTGTGCTGATGGCTTCTGCCAGGACTGTTTTTTGTATCAGCTATTTTTATATCAGCTACTTTTGTTTGTTTGTTTGAGCTGTTCTGTTCTGCCAATGTAGGGTGCCGTGGACCCGTCAAACTGTCTTCACATCTTTTTTCCCCGGCCTCCGTCTCATCGAGTGATGGAAAAATAAAGATATTATTACTATTAATATTATTATAATTATTATTATTTCGCACACAAAGAACCTTAATTGACCTTGATTCTATCCATACATTAGACGCAGTAGACGTGCATTCTGTTGGCCTGTTGGTTTCCCGCCAGAGCAACCTTGTGCTGCGCAGACGCTGCAGATACTCTGCTGTACGACGATTATGTATGCGGAGCGCAAGTTCGTCTGCTTCTTGCACAGGAGTTGCGGTGGGGTCAAAACGACGCCGAGCTCTGATTGGCTCTGATTGAAGTGATAGTGGGTAGACCTCAAGGCACCTAGCATCGAGGTCTACCCACTATCCTTTTCAATCAAAGCCAATCAAAGCTCGGCGACGTTCTGACGTCACCGGAACTCCTACGAAACAAGCAGACGACTTGCACTCGGCATAGAGACGCGCAGGTCATAGACAGTATGAGCGCAACAGTAAAGGTACTTCTTGCGTTGTGTGTTTGTTTAGACAGCACGACGTCGGTCAGCCCCAGTGTGCGCTTGTTTTCTTCGTTGTAGAGGAGAAATGTAGGCAGTGCAGTACCGCTGTTAGCCTTTAATGTGCATGACGCGGTAGTGTTACACATTTGCAGGCCAGTACGAAGCTCCACTATATACAAAGGAGCAAGGGTGCAGCAGTGGCGCCAGTCTCAGTCCGCACAAATGCGAATGGTATTGGGTCGTTCCAGAGGTGCCCGATGCTACTTGTAGCTGCATACCCGCGGTGGCTTTATGGGCATTCTTCGTGAGACAAAGTCCGCGCACAGACACTCGGACCCACAACAGTTCTTCCGTGCTGCTTCAGTCTGCTAAGCGGACGCTGAACTATCAACATATTAAAGCGATTAGCTTTATTAGGACCTTCAGGCCACTCTGAAGTATGTTTCTGGCAGATTAGTTTCATGGTTAAATCTAGCGGAGAAAATTACGTCACTCGATGTCACGTGACCTACACACAAATTCAGTTTCCCCGTGAGATTTAGCGGGAAATTGGATGTCACGTGACCTACAGACCAATACAGTTTCCCCGCTAAATATAGCGGGAAAAACGACGTCACATGCTCTGATGTCATGTGACCTCAACACCAGTGCAGTTTCCCCACTAGATTTAGATTGCAAAATGACGTGACATGGCTTCATGGCTCGTGACCTACACACAACTTCAGTTTACCTGCTATTGTTAGCGGAAAAATTGAAATGTGACGGGCCGCAGCTCTTTCTGGTGATGTCTACAGGCTAGCTAATCCCTTAATTACACAACAACATGGTTTCGCCCTACTATGTTTTTGTTAAGCTCCTAAATAGGACGAGTATGTCAAAAATTAAAGTTTCCTGGAAAAAAAAAAAAGGTTTTGGCAATATTTACGTTGGCGAGGCAAAGTTTTAGTTAGTTGCGATTTCGATACATACTTCTATTTTGGCACGTCGATTAGAAATAAGACTGTATTTCGGAACTACGCCTAGGAACGCATAACTGCCCCAAAATAATTTGTTTTTGCGCCTTGATGGGACAAGTAAGTCGCACACACACACAAAGAAAACAAAAATCCTACAAAAGACACATTTTAGCGTAATACGTACGTCGTGAGACACATTTTAAGCGAGGAGACCTTCCGAAGCACTTGCTTCAACTTTCGGTACGTTGTCCCGAAATAGAGGCACCAAATAGACGCAGATTGTGAAACTAGAAATGTGACTTGCGACGTTAATGTCATGCTCATAAGTTACTTCTCGGAGACACACTATTTGTTGACATTATTGTCTTAACCATGCAGTCATTTTTTTCGTTGAATTTCTTAAAATTATTGTTAAGCAAGCAAGACTGGTTTGAAGTTCAGTGTTGCGCCAGCGCAATCTAAAAGATTAAATAAAAAAAGCCGATGCCAACTTACAATTTTCTTGCGTCGCTCGTCCTCAGTGACCTTCATAGAAAAAAAAATACCCGACAAATTGTAACAACTTGAGTCAGCAATCGTTCTAAGGAGAGCGCAAGGAAAAGCGGGCGAAATGTATTTTGCGTTAAACGAATGCTTAAAGACCCAAGTTTCGGCTTCTTAGATTCGGTCGGCGGCGTGCAGACGCTTGTATCACCGACAGCTCAATACACGCTGGGCGAGCCGAGCGTCGAGCCTCCCGCTTCGCAGCCAATGAGAGAGCGGCATCAGGACGCCGACGAACCAATCACGAGGCAAAGGAACATGATAAGCCACGCCCTGCGGTTCTTAAGCTCTCAGAGACGCTGTGATGCGTGCATACCTTATGCGCCGTTCGGCAGCGCATGTTTTTTTTGTTTTTAGGTTTATACAGGTGCCCTCCCCCAAGAAAACTACATGTTTTTTTTATTGGTTGCAGGCATACGCTACGCATCGCCGAACGCACATTGTTCCCCAAAATGTAGTGCTAGAGGTCCTAACCAGATGCCGAAGTGTCAGCACTAACTGTTATTTTATTCAGAAGTTGTAATCGATTTTCTGAAAATTTCGATGGGAAAAAAATGGCGGCCGACGACGGAGCTCTCGAATACATGGAGAGCTCTATGGCTCTAGAAACCGAAAACGGGCTTAAATGGGCAATATTTTCCCATTGGAAACTTCCAGAAAATCACCTATAACTTTTGAATGTGATATCGGTTCGTGCTGAAACTTTTGCGTCTGGATCGGACCTCTAGTGCTACATTTTGGGCAAAGAATGAGATTTTGGCGATGCATAATTTATTTCCACGGTTGAAGAAACGCTGTTTATTTTCAGGGGAGGAGGGGGGGGGGGGCGGGCCTGTATATGTATGGCCTCGTCGTTCACCTAGCTCCCACCTTAGATTCCAACCCATTGGCTCAAAGATGCCTTGCGGGAAAACACATGGAGTAGCTTATTTTACAGTAAATTTCCCTGTGAAGGGGGAGCCACCCTTCTCGAAAAACTAAAGGTTTGCGATTGCGCGTTCGACAAACCTATCCCCAACTCTCCTTTTTTCTTTTTGCGCTCTTTACTTTTCCGACATTTCCGCAACCCGGCCGTTTTTATTCAGTTTCCTCTCTTAACGAACGTGCCGCAAGTACTATATCGCATGGTCCAGCTTCGTTGTTTTTGATGTTCCGAGCTGTGTAAATCCCGTCATAGAAGGATACATCGATCAGCAGTTTTGGAAGGATATCATCGACAAGTACCTTTTGATAACTCAAAACTTTTGCATTACCTTCTCTCCCTTTAAGTAGCGCTTTCTTTTGTTGTTGCACAAATACACTTAACATGCTGAATGTTAAACACGTTTATTTTGTTGTGCCGTTGCAGGAATGGGGATGTCAGCTCTTGGTTGCTCACTAAAAATTCCCCATTCGTCTGTATTCTCACAGAGCGCTCGGTGAACCACCAACCGTGACATACGGGAAAAACTTGAAGAATTGAAGCACTTAAAACTCTTTTACTCTAGATACAAAACAGGATGTAAAGAACAAATGCAGCTCTCAAAACCTATAGCGTGGTGGAGTGCGCCCGAGTGCACGATCAAGTTTAGGCTCTAAAACCTGGTGCTAAAAAGCGGCACTGTTTTTTCTTTTGGCATTATGTTGTGCAATGTACACTTATTATAGCGTGTGTATGTAAGCCAAACAGTATGCTCACTGTAACATTGCAGGCTTAATTCTACGCGACACCGAGTCTATTGTAAACGCTTTTTTCCGCCTTTCTGATATACACAGCGCCCTTTGCCGGATGTTCAGGCGCCGTGCGTGAAATCAGATGAATGGACGTTATACAGAGTACATCCCAAGAACACGAAATAGAGTGTAAGCACACCGTGAGTTGGTGTCACACGTTGATTTCAACTCTGTAGTGCCAGACTTCTACCCTAGTTTCTAGGAGAAAACCTGAAATCGAAAGCCTGGCTTGATTCATCCGCTATAAACACTTCTTGGAAATATCATCGAGACAGGACAGAATATTTGTTTTTTGGAGCTACCGAGATAATATAGTGCATTGACTCACGTTCTTACTTCCCAGCAGGCGCATCAATCCGTACTGGAATTGGGGAAAGACAAATAAACGCAATCAGAAAATGGTAAGGATTAGCTGATGTTGCGCGGCAATGATTTCATCTCATACGGAAGCACCTCCAACCTGATCTTATCATGCTATATACCTCAGTTTGTCGGGCATATCAAAGGTCCGGAATTAAAAACAGCGCGAAAAGACGAGGACCAGACAAAGAAGTGACACGGACGCAGCGCTGACTTACAACTGAGTGTATTGACCGCAAAAACGCAATATATACTTGCGTTGTCACGAACAAAAGAGAAGAAAGAATTCAGCCCACGTGATACATCACCAATAAAAAATAAAACAATAAAATATGCGTCATGACACAGCCATACAAAGTACGTGCTAAAAAAACCAAAAAAAACGAGCAAGTCAGGGAACTAGAAAATTAATCTTTTTGCCTGAAAGGGCCACTGAAGGACTGCTTACACATGCTGCACCCAACCTCGCTATCTCAACAGCCTCCAGAATTTCCCGAGTAAGCTGGTCCCTATGACGCTTGACAACCTCACACCGTTGGAAGTCGGGTAGGCAACCACAGTCGCGGCAATGTACGCCCAGATGACCAGACACGCTGGTGGAGACACTGTAAGCATGCTTGGCCAGACGGGCCGCTGTCTCAATGACAGGTTAAGAGAGCTCGCTTACAGTGTCTCCACCAGCGTGTCTGGTCATCTGGGCGTACATTGCCGCGACTGTGGTTGCCTACCCGACTTCCAACGGTGTGAGGTTGTCAAGCGTCATAGGGACCAGCTTACTCGGGAAATTCTGGAGGCTGTTGAGATAGCGAGGTTGGGTGCAGCATGTGTAAGCAGTCCTTCAGTGGCCCTTTCAGGCAAAGAGATTAATTTTCTAGTTCCCTAACTTGGTCGTTTTTTTTTTTTAGCACGTACTTTGTATGGCTGTGTCATGACGCATTTTTTATTGTTTTATTTTTTATTGGTGATGTATCACGTGGGCTGAATTCTTTCTTCTCTTTTGTTCGTGACAACGCAACTATATATTGCGTTTTTGAGGTCAATACACTCAGTTGTAAGTCAGCGCTGCGTCCGTGTCACTTCTTTGTCTGGTCCTCGTCTTTTCGCGCTGTTTTTAATTCCGAAGTATGTACCAACTCGCCCAAGCCTCAACTTTAATATCAAAGGTATTCACGGTGGTCGGTTTTTCGGAATTCGCAAATCAACTTCCTATCCTGATAATATATGATTATACAATAACTATGCAATAAGCAAATGCGATATCTTCTTATTGCATACATCACGTTCTAATTATTGAAACTAAACATATATATTTCAGATAAAAACTTGATCGGCATCATCGAAAACGCGAATCGTTGATATATTTGTATTATAATTAGAGGAGGTTTTTTTGGTATGGTGCCTGTTAGTCTACTAGTGAAGTGCATGTGATTGTTTTTGTTATTTTTTTAACTATATTGCATTTTTCACGGTTTTTTTAGTTTTGTTTCATAGGGTGTGTACATCTTTAATTGTTTGCCCTTTTAAATGTATATGAATGTTTTATTTCCACTCCTGCTATGACCTCATCAAGGTCGCAGTATTTTAAAATAAATAAATTAATCTCCTTTTTTAATTTTGAGCGCGTGCTTTTTTTCTCCTTCCCACATTTTTAGTTAACATGGAAACATCCGCGCGAGTTTTTTGTTTTCTAATATCCACAGTTTCGTTTGTCAGCCTTGTTCCGGCAGCACAAGAGTAAGTTGTGCGCACCACCACGCTATCCGCGTGCTCTAAAAATGAAAAAAAAAGCGATATATTCTTTTTTTTGATGACGCTGAGTAAGATTTAATTTCAGCGATTTATTCATTGCTTCTTACCAAACCGCTATTTTACCAAATTTAAATAAGGTCATAATAATTGTAAACACTTTGTAGCTCAATAAATAGGAGCCTCGAACGAAACTAATTACCAACCGTGTTTTTTGCTGTTGTAAATGTAGTTATTTCAGCAGACGCTTGACCGATTTTTATTAAAACACCCGGCATAAAGCCCTACGTTATGAAGGCCTTTTAAGTTTTAATGAAAGAAGAATATTATTACATACACGTTTCGCGACCAATTTAAAGGTCTTCAAACGAACCCCGCTAACGTATCGACTTACTACCCAACACAGAAGGGCGCTCGCAGAGTCGAGTTGATGAGATGATTTGCCTATTTTGGAAACTACCTTCAGACGGCGTTTAAATTCCCCGTGAAACAAGTGTATCACGCATGTGGGCGTAAAAAACAAAACGATAATG
The DNA here is from genome assembly GCA_037355805.1 of Ixodes ricinus. NCBI lineage: Eukaryota > Metazoa > Arthropoda > Arachnida > Ixodida > Ixodidae > Ixodes > Ixodes ricinus. Next base: position 195,401 of record JAZHYW010070275.1, read on the forward strand.
AAACAAAGAATAGTCACACATAAACCGAATGAGGATGAAAACGGAAATTATCAACTGGAAACATTCAATGAAATGAATGTAAGTGCGCAAACGAGCTGGTGTATATTAATCATGATTCAAATGCCCCGAGTCTGCAGGTGACAGACTTTTGAGTGCGTGTGTCGTTACCTGCAGTCTCGGGGTTTTTGAATCATGAAAACAATCGTCAGTTCCTCGGTGAGTGGGGTACGAAGAGATGCGAATTCACTCGTTAGATGAACGAAAGGAATATGCTAAAGTGGCACGTAGGTATTCAGGATCTGGATTTTCGTGCACTACTCCAATTTGCAGTCGGAACATTGTTCATTGATATTCGTATAGCTTGTCAACCTCCAAAGTAAACACAATTTTTTCTCCTTTCCCTGGACGTCTATGCCAAATTCATACTCATTTATTGAAGTGATCAGAAGACCTAAAAATATTGGTGTTCCCCGAGCTTCGCAGTGTTGTTAGCACACAATCAGGTATTTCTGATAAGTGTGTACTGTTATTCTTTTTTGTTTTACTTTCAAACTCAAATTTCAAAAGCTGTGCACATCAAGATAAACTCGTGGTGCCTGCGAAGTAAATACATTTCCAGCGTATCAGCAGAAATAAAAATATAAAATGGCACTGGGCTCATATTGTTTGTTTACCTTCACCAGCTCCTCGCTGGTGACCTTCCCGTTGTTAGCTTTGGCCGCCTCGGGACAGGCCTTCACTGAAAAATGAAGAGCACGCAAATCGTTCGGTCGTTCACCTCTGGGGCTCAGCACCAAACTTTCAATGTCACCAGAAACTTAAATTTAAACGCCCCACTTCATCTTGGTGAGCTGTGACGATAGGTTTTTCTCTAAGGAAAGCTTGAGCGTCCATTTTTTCGCAAGCACTTGGAAGAACCAATCGCTGCAACCTTTGCACAGAGCTCAGCGAATGACAAGACCGATAATCTGTGTAGACCCCCAAAGAATAAAAAGACAGCTTGCACTGTGACAGTGAGCATGACGTAATTATGCAAAAGGTAAAGCGTCATTGGGGCCTTTAGAGGTTACTTAAACAAACGTTCATGGGGTGCTTACGTGGTGCAACAGCGCAGACTATTATTTATTTAAAGTATTTTCATACCTTCAGCCTCGTCATTTGACAAGTTCCTTCAATATATTACAGTGATGGAGTCTCCCAAGTGCTTTGCGGAACATTAGACACTCTCGATTTCTTAAAGAATACGCTTTCAGAAGTCTCAATGCTTCAACTGCAACGCGATGACCTCGAGTCATTAATCAGTTTTCTTGCTTTAATTAGTTCAACCTATCAGGCGGAATATATGTAAAGGACTCCAGTAGACATATGATCTCAGTGGAAAAAGGGATGGCCGCATTTAGGTCATTAAAACTCTCCGACCGCTGAATCACAATAAGAGCAGCCTTCTTCCACAATCGAAGAATCCTAGCGGCCAGATGCCACATAAAGCATTTTGCGTACAAATTCGCCAATTAATTTTGGTTTCGATTGGACAGCCGCACTTCACGACATCACGTCACAACCAAAAGCAGTGCTTGCTTTTTCAAATAAGCAACTTTCCCTATATTTATAAAAACTGTAGGTTTTGCCAACCGATGCAGATTAAATGCGGGCGCACATTTTTTCTAATGCGAAAGCATTATCTGTCCCATGGAGCGAATAGGCGTTATCAGCCTTTGGAGCCGCGCACCAAATGGCACCTTAATCACCCTGCCCCAATTAAGCGAAGCCTGTCGTGTCTACAGCAATTTGATGGATAGGCTCCCATTGGCTGGCGCGGGTCATAGTTTCAAGGAACGGGGCTCCCATTGGCTGGCACGCGTCATAGTTTCAAGGAACGCCACCCCATCCCGCTGTGGGCCCCGCGCCGGTAAAAGGAACACGGTTTGCGCGTGCTCGGCTGCTTCTGCTCCTCTCGACGCCGACGGACATGGCGGAGCCTCAAGCATGCATCTACATCGGCGGCGGCCACAACCTCGGCAGTAGCGAAACCCGTCCGTCCACGCAAGTAAACCGCAGACGAACTAAGAGAACGGAATAACGGAACACAACGAGCGGAGAGGCAGGCACCGAAATCCACCGTCGTTGTCAAGTCTCCGAATACACGGCGGAATGAACAAGCAGCGGCGCAACGCACTAGGAGAGAGAACAAAGCCTTTCGAAAGCGTGAGGCGCACGCGGATCGCGATTCAAAGCGTCTCAGGCGACAAGAGGACGAGGCCCTTCATCAACGCAAGGCGGAAAGAATACGTCGCAGGCGGCATGCTTTCGCATTCACAACTCATAAGAAGTACTCACGGACGTTTTTCAGATCAGCGACATGCCATAGCTTGTACGCAGGTAAACAAATGGTGACTATAGCACACGGAAGAAATATGCTGGGCCGGTCGTCCTGTTCCTCCAGAGTGTCGAACCGACATTTTTATCGGTTCGGCTTGGCTTCAGGTTCACGGCTTTCGGTTCAGTTTCGGTCCAGTTGCGGGGAGCCAAAATAAATGTTCGAACCGGTTTGAACCGCTATATTGAGAATATATTTTCCGGTTTGTTTTGGCAATAGGCACTATTTGAACCTTGACAGAATTAACCATATAGCTTTTTTATCATTCGTGCTATCAACTTTTATTTTCAGCTATCGAAAACAATAAATTGCGTTATTTAATTTCGGTCTATTTGTTTACCTCAGTGGCACATAGTTGATCCGAATCGAAAGTTTATCAGTCTGGTAGGTCTCCTAAATCGCCCGTGATTGGTAAGACTTTACGTCGCAGTATTAAAAGTAGTATAGTTCAGCTCTTGAACCTAGGAATTAATTACAGTACATAAAATCATAAATTGGCACCTCCTCGCCGTATATATCGTAAAATCTTTTTCACGAATTACGTTTCAAAATATATATGATGTCGACGCAAGTGAGCTAAGAGAAATGCTTTTTTCAAGAATTTCAAGAACGTTTTAGTGCGAGACCTAGGGCAAGAGCAACAATCACAAAGCTTGTTTTCCTGGCCAACATTGTTTACACTCAGCACTGTGACGCAGACGAATAATCAGGCGGAAAAGAGCAATGAAAATTGTACACTCTTATCTAGTCGTACCTCACCTTCCTATTCCGATCGAATGTGGCCTAAAATAGCGCGTACCCAAGTGAACATTTTCGGCATACCTTGTCGTTTGAGGTTTGATCTTGACAAGATGCTGGTCAATTCAGTTTGCAAATAAGCATTACCCTTGCTACTTTGTGATATTTGTTAAATAGAGCAATGTAGTATTTTATACTCTTTTGAATATTGCAGCTACTTAATTGGCCCCTTTCGGCGGTCTGCGTACGCAATCCTGATAGTTTCGCCACGCTCCTCTGTGCACTTTGTTTTTGTCCAGCCCACTGACACATAAAATTTCTGTTCATCACATAAAAGAGGCAATAACAGACATCTATACGTTTGATAAGTTAAACGATGTTTCAGGCACACGTAATTATTTAAATCAACTTCAAAATAAAAAAAAGAAGATGGTTTAAGGCTTTCTTAAATCACCTTTAGACGTGCCTTCGGGGATAGGAATGTGGAAAATATTTTCAGAGCTTATTTCATATTAGTGTTTGGCATAAATACTCTTAAAAGTATTTGGAAATAGAAATACTGAGCTAAATGGCAGAAGCAGCTAAAATACTGATACTGAAATACATCTTTGAAAATGCATCACGATAGGTATCAGAAATATATTCTAGAAATAGACAAGTATTTGGAAATACAAATACGGGAATAAATTTCTGTGGGGCTGAAATACGGAAACTCTAAATAAATTCTAAGCAATCGTTATTCTATCTGAGCTCATCTGCATAATGTGCAGAAATTGGTAAATAGTAAAAACTTGACTACTAGTCTCCTTGTTGATTACACTACCTTCCCGAGTACTGGCACTCACCCGTGGCCTCTACAACATAATTAATTATCTTAAAAGCGGGAAAATCTGCTTGGTGTTTCAAAGCGGATGATGACTTTGAGTTCACTTCATAAAACCTTCTGCTTTTTAGTTTTGCTTCCGAAATGAGCCATATTTGTCGAAGCGTTTTCTTGAGAACCCTGGAAGTTCTTCCTCAAATTGTACCCATCAATAGCATATATTTAATGTATAGCTAAGCCCAAATCACTTCATAGGGAATCCTTGTGGTGTTTTCGCTTTGTCTTCAATGTTACAGATCAGTATGCAATACGCATTGAACATCACATTCGAAGAGTATTTTACACAACAAAAAAATATATTTGCGAAGACGCAATATTTAGCGCGTCCGAACTTGCCACTACGTGAAAGGAATAATGTGTGTACAGGTTTAGAAACATTGAGGTTTTCATTTTCACGTGATTTGAGAATACCATACACATACATGTGCGTAACGTGTTTCCAGTCGCGCGTTACTTGAACCTAGTTACTTTTTTCAGTCACAAAGAAAAGACTTAGCTAAATTCAAGAGAAGGAAATAGTAACGTATTTCAGTTACTCTTAGATAAAAAGTAACGAGGGACATTATTTAGTTGCTTCTTGAGAGGAACTTGTACAGAACATGTACAAAACCTTGTTCTTACCCCAGCTCGCATCAGTAATTTGCACAGCGAGAAAACGCTAGATATGTAGACCATAAGAATATGTGGACAAGATATGTCAGTATAGTCACAGTGATTTCTCAATAAATGCCTGGAAAAGCAAGGAATTATTAACAACGACGGACATTGGGAGCAAATGCAGCTTAGTAAAAACATGTACATTCAATATTACGGGAAACTGACCTGGTATGTTGAAGCTTATGTAACATGTTTCTTTTAACTGGCAGTAGTGAGTAGCTCACTTAGTTTTCCACAAAGTAACGAGTACCGGTACTCAGTTCCTTCATTTCAGTAATTTGTGCATGTCTGAACTTACCGGCACGTGACGCTCGGTATAACAATAAAGTATAGCTGTTCACAACTAAATAATGTTGGGAAGTCGAACTTACCGAGAAAAAACATTTTTTTTAATGCTGTTTTTTTTTTGTGGTGGAAGGGGGTGTTATTGGAGCGAAATTGTTGTCATCTCCAAAACACACGCTTTGAACAGTTTTATCCTTTTCTTGCGCTTTATAAGCACTAAATATATATTTATTGCCACAAAGTTGTTGCCTCCCCCGGAAACTCTTCATCGCATGCAGGACCCTAAGTCAGCCGCCAAACTGCAATTATTTTGTTTTTCTTCTTTCAAGTGCACAGCCCGAGAGAGACGAGTTCTTTTACGTTGGACACAATATATGACAATTTTCTGCTTTTCTTATTCTAAGTTTTATTAAGAGAGGAAAAGAAAACAACTACTCTTTCACTCTGAGTAGTTTCATTAGATACGAACATCAACCGGTTCGATTCGAAATGAACTTTTTCTTCTCCTTCCGGACCGACGCCCATTCGGAACAATGGTCTCTGATTTGACATTCCTGCAGGACACGAGGTAACAAATCACGGCAAACAGAACAAGTATCCCAGCTAATGGCGAGGCTTGAGAATACAAACATACCGAAACAGTGCGTTGTGCGCAAGGACAAAAAGCATAACGCTTCACTTTTTTTTTTTTAGATCTCATTGTACTATAATTTTTATCACTCGCTGAAACCCTTAATTGTTCGTCGCCATTGGCTGTCTTGGTGTCTTCCAGAAAGCGAACTCATTGACCTTTCATAGAGTGAAGTGGCGAACGTTTTTCAACCACCCGTCACAAATTTCGGAGCCCAATTAAGACATTCGGGTTTCACCGGCTAGTGTTCCGAGTGCCTCCAGGCTCCTGCTGCACTCTGCACACTGGGATTTATGATAGAGTACTAGCGCTATTAAGGCTAACTTGGCAGGTCCGTTGCTTATCGATTTCTTTTTCCTGAAGATTAGATGATTTTTTGTAAGTGGATAAATAGTGACGGTAGTCACGGATATCTTAAGAAACGCAGTGCGTGTCTTACAATGCCCGCGCTCCTTGCTTTGCGATTTTTTCTGAGCGCTTCTTATTGGCGAACGCCACAATCTCATTACCGCAGGCAGGACGGCAAGACCCCAAGGAGTATCTATTATCTGCTTCGTGTAAGATCTCAGTGACGGGTATGTTCTCATGTTCCAATATTTTGCTCCAAAAGTATTACTCTTATTAGAGGGCTTATAAAATGTATCGCCAAAGGTAAAACTCATCTGAGTTCTTGCAAAAATGTACTCACGGTGTTGATCCATAACTTTCGTCATAATACAGATCTAAAAGAAACGTAGAAAAAAGTTGTCAAGTACTTGATTGAAGCCCGCATGAGACCGAAGGGACACGGGTGACTTTTACTCTAATACAAGTCTCGTATTTCACGAAGCATAGGCAGCGGATTATATATATTTAAAAGCTTATATTCCACGCTGTGCGAGCTATCTCAAAGTGCGGACTGTGGGAGGATTTTTTTTTCTTTTCATAATTGCTTGTAATAAGTGAGGTTGTCACCCAGAGCATTCGTCGAGATCACGCGGTATTTCACGCTCGGCATTAGCGAGGAAGAAAAGCTTTGAATGTAGTGTCATTTGTCCAACAACTGGCGACTTCTTATTTTCAAGAAGCCTAATTCATGGCGTGTTATGTAAAGACCTAGTGGAGATTATGTAACAGGTGTAAACCATCTAAAACAAACTCTTCTTCGGCTACTTTTTGTCTCAGGGACTTCTCATGACTACTAGGTGCGAATCTTCTAAGGAAAACACACGTTTTTATTGAACATTTACCCCTGCAGACTACACATTAGGTGCAGACAATAGACCGAAGAATATAGTATGCGTGTCTAGTTTTTCAAAGAGCACATAGTAAGTCAATCACTGCAAACAATGGAAATATCGTAGCAAAACGACTCTTAGATACGAGGCCCTCGCGCTGTTGTCTCCACACCGGACCATGTGTCATACTTGTTGTCCGGTCCCCGCTATACTTCGCTTTAAGTCCAGAGGCAGCCGACGCTACGAGGTAATGACCCAAGCAGCACAGATTTTGGCCATGCATTGGCCACTGGCTTGCGACAGTCTTTAGGTAAATGGCCAAAGGGTGGCCATTCATCGGCCAATGCTTGACCGATGACCGATGGCCAGTGGCCAACGGGCAATGGCCGGAGAAAGGCAAGTCATCGGCCACTGGCAAAGGGCCATTACCAGCCATTGTCCAAAGATTGGCCAAATCTGTGCTGCTTGTGGAAAGGGGGGGGGCAAATCAAGCAGTGTCATGAGCTCAAGTCACTAGGCCTTTTACTCTAGGATTGGTTCGGCGATTATAGAACACCTATCAAAACATCACGAACGCCATGATGGTTTTTTTTGTCGCTGTCTGATTGGTCCGATCAGCTCGCTACGTCGGCTGCGTCTGTACCCAAAGCCCAACGATCAGACTCGTGATTCTGCAAGGCAAAATATCCTCTTTGCCATGGGGTAAAGAGGAAACAGACAACGGTGGAGAGGGTGGAAAGGGAGTGAGGAGGAAGCGAGGTAAAATTAGGAAGCGCGAAGTGGTCGTCGGTCTTTAAGCTGAAACGAAGTATACATATTACTACGCCAAGTTCCCGGGAATACGATAACAAATATGAGAGAGGGAGCGAATGAACCGCCACCTGGCCAGTCATGGGGCGATTAGTGCGACGTCGTGGCCAAAGGAAACAGTCGCCTTGTTTGTAACTATAGCCAGTGACAGGATAAAGGTGAAGTGGAAGCTCCTCTCACCTCTTTTCACATTAGCAGAGCGAACGTCCGGTCCGGCCGGACCGCCCGTCCCTGGCCGCACGGGCGGTCCGGACCAGGACGTAGGCCCCTACACAAAATAAAGTTTTGCTTGCTTGCTTGGAGAGGATGTCGCCTCCTTTCCAGCGTTTACTCTGCTAAAGTGGAAAGGAGTCGGGGGAGCTTCCACTTCACTCTTAACCTGTCGCCGACAGAGAGATCTTTCGACTGCTATGTCGCCCAGGCAAAAAAAAGCCTCGTCAATTGGCTGCGGACGCCTCATATTTCCGGAAAGAGAGCTAGTGCGCATTCTCAAAACGCGTTCCACAGCCCAGTAGAAAAAGGTGGCAGCGCGCAGAAGGTGATTACTTGAAAGGTCTATAGACCCTTGCAGAAATCGCCTTCTGGGCGCTGCCATCTTTGTCTGCAGGGCTGGGGAAGAGCCTTCTGAGCATGCGCTGTTGATCTGCTGGGCGGTAGATCAGACGCTGCGCATGCCTGAAAAGTTCAGTGACTGAGCATTTTTCGCCCAGGTGATAAGCGGTGCAAAGACAGATCCGTTATGTTGCTACACTAAAAAAAGGCAGTGAGTTTTCTTTTTTTGCAGGACAAGCAGGCAGCCAATCACGGAGTGCACTAGAGAAGTCCAGGAAATGACGATGCTCAGAATACGACTAGTACAAAAACTACGATATGTGCGAGGGCAATGGACAGAACGTTTTACTCCCTCATTGTCCCTGAGGACATCGCATTTTTCAGACCTTATCATAATTCGCGTATCGTCATTCGCCGGGGGCCTTCTATTGTTTGCCGTGATTGGATTTTTCCGTATTTTGGAGAAAAGTTTGGGAAAATTTAGGCATCGTTACTGACCAAGTGGACGTGCAAACGATTTTTGTTGTTTCAGCATATACCGGCTTAGATTTAATCATTGGTGCTTCTAGCCTTCAAAACACCGATTTGTTCTTCTCACCGAGCAAAGGCAATAGCAAAATAATATGTGGGTGATTTCATCTCAACTCCGGCACAAAATTTTGGGTCGAATTTTTAATTTTGACGAAAAAATATATGTTTTAAAGCAATTCCTATAATAAACGAAGATGCAAATGGCAATTTCTTCGGATTTTTCGTTCTCAAGTTATGGGCCGTTGAAGCGGCCAAGGTGAAAACTGACGTTTTTCTAGGTTATCGGAGGTGCCATATTTCACTCCATCCCTTTTTCCTACATTTTACGCTACATTAATATAGCCTTTTCGGAACACTCTAGACATAGGCTTTTTCATGCTAATTGAGCGTCTAGGTCATAACATTCTTACTGATTTTTATTTTATTTGTCAAACCGGCTTTCTGCGACGATATTTGACGAAGTTCAGCAAGCTGTGCTGTGTGACCTAATCAACATATTTATATGATCTTTATATCACCGTAAAGCTGCAATTAAGTTCTTTCTTTTGAGTATAATTTCAGTATTTTACAATAAGTATATATTGCGCTACATGTGCCTGAAGAAACGAAATTTTCGAAAAACCGGCAAGTTTGGAGTCAATTTTCTAAAAACAAACACTTTTTATTTCTTTTATTTTTTTATTCACAGTTAGTTAGTATAATAGTCTATCAGAAACTACCAACAGAAATTGTAATATATTGTTTGTGTGGCCGCTACTAAGACTCGAATCTCGTGCTATGAGCGTTTTGAACGGGACTTCGCACAGGCGCTCTGCTGAGCAGACTTTTGGCCGATGTAATGTTTTCTATTTATCTTTAGCAGGTACCTAAATATCCAACCATAAACATTAATAAAATTTGTAGTAGTGTACTTAAAAAATTTACTTCGAAGTCCATATCCACAAGGGCGGGCACAGCGCTTAGTTCCTCCCAATACGGGGAATGCAGATCGTTAGAGACTTCCTCTAAGGCCTTTTGCTTTCGGCTTTGAGTTTGAAATACCGAACTTGACATGTAATTGTCATATTTTCTTATGTCAAACAGATATGCAGTGCATATACATATGTACGATTTAGTATCTGACGCTTAGGAAGTACGGTTAATTTTGTGCGCGTACGGACTCTCTCGTAAAATAACAAGCATTTCGTAGCTTGTAAGGCTTCAAACGTGTTAGTCATGTGTTAAGATTTCATTTCTATTTTCAGTGATTCATGCCGGGGTACTTAGACTTTTTCCTCTTTACTTAAGTTTGTCTGGGAGTCTAGATGTTACGTGTCTTCTCCGTCAATACATAGGGCGAAGCTCACACATCTTGCAAATCACGCCAGTGCCAAGTAAATAAATATTGTTAGGATAAATATTGTTGCTTCACTGGCTTTTACGCTCAGATATTGAGGTAAGTACTAACATTAAATTGAAAACCTTACATAGCTCAAAATTCTGCTCAGCTGAGCGTCTATGTGAAGTCCCGTTCAAAACTCTCACAGCACGAGATTCGAGTCCTAACAGCGGCCATACAAACAATATATTACAATTTTTGTTGGCAGCTCCTGGCAGACTACAACATTACCTAACTGTAAATAAAAAATTAAATAAATAAAGGTGAGTTTTTTTTTAGAAAATCGACTTCGAACTTGCAAGTCTTTCTTTAAAAAACTTGCAAGTTTGAAGTCGATTTTCTAAAAAAAAACACATTTTATTCCTTTCATTTTTTATTTACAGTTAGGTAATATAGTAGTCTGCCAGGACCTACCAACAGAAATTGTAACAATTGTTTGTATGGCCGCTATTTGGACTCGAATCTCGTGCTGTGTGAGTCTTGAACGGGACTTCGCATAGACGCTCAGCTGAGCAGAATTTTGACCTATGTAAGGTTTTCTATTTAATTTTAGTACTTACCTCAATATCTGAGCGTAAGAGCCAGTGAAGCAACAATATTTATCCGAGCAATATTTATTTACTTGGCACTGGCGTGATTTGCAATGTGTGTAAGCTTTGCCCTATGTATTGACGGAGAAGATAGGTAACACCTAGAATCCCGGACAAACTTAAGTCAAGAGGAAAAAGTCTGAGTAACCCGGCATGGATCAATGAAAATAGAAATGAAACCTAAACACATGACTAACACGTTTGAAGGCTTGCACGCTACGAAATATTTGTTATTTTACGAAAGAGTCCGTACGCACACGAAATAAACCGTACTTTCTAAGTGTCAGATACTAAATCGTACATATGTATATCCACTGAATATCTGTTTGACACAAGAAAATATGACAATTACATGTCAAGTTCGGTGTTCCAAACTCAAAGCCGAAAGCCAAAGGCCTTAGAGGAATTCTCTAGCGATCTGCATCCCCCTTATTGGGAGGAAGTAAGCGCTGTGCCCGCACTTGTGGATACGGACTTCGAAGTAATTTTTTTAAGTACACTATTCCAAATTTTATTAATGTTTATGGTTGGATATAGAGGTAACTGCTAACGATAAATAGAGAACCTTACATAGGCCGAAATTCTGCACAGCAGAGCGCCTGTGCGAAGTCCCGTTCAAAACGCTCATAGCACGAGATTCGAGTCTTTATAGCGGCCATACAAACAATAGATTACAATTTTTGTTGGTAGTTTCTGATTGACTGCTATATTAACTAACTATGAATAAAAAATAAAAGAAATAATAAGTGTTTTTTTTTTTTGAAAATCGACTCCAAACTTGCCAGTTTTTCCAAATTTTCGTTTTTCAGGCACATATAGCGCATTATTTACATATCTCAAAATATTGAAATTATACCCAAAAGAAAGAACTTAATTGTAGCTTTACGGTAATATAAAGATCCTAAAAATATGTTGATTAGGTCACACAGCACAGCTTGCTGAACTTCGTCAAATATCGTCGCAGAGAGCCAGTTTGACAAATAAAAAAATCATTAAGAATGCTATGACCCAGACGCTTAATTAGCATGAAAAAGCCTATGTCTTGAGTGTTCCCAAAACGTTATATCGATGTAGCGTAAAAACTATGGGAAAGAGATGGAGTGAAATATGGCACCTCCGATAAGCTGGAAAAACGCGAGTTTCCACCTTGGCCGCTTCAACGGTCCACAACTTGAGAACGAAAAATCCGACTAAATTGCCATTTGCGTCTTCTTTTATTATAGGATCTGCCCTAAAACATATTTTATTCGTCAAAAATGAAATTTCGACCCAAAATCCGGGCCTGAGTTGAGATGAAATCACCCATATATATACAAAAGCGACCCAGGACAAGTGGCCACGCGACCGCGTACCATTATATGCCGCCAAGGTTCGTCACAGTCACGCACTAGGGTTGGCAAAGCACAGCGTATATGTGCGTAAATCCAGACGTTGTTCAAGTTCGGCTTTGCCGTCACCGCAGCGATTGGACACGAGCCGCTCCCGTAATGTTTTGCCGAGGTGTTTATTATCACCAGCCCAATTCGAGTGCTACGAGTGCTCACGCAGTGCTCGCGTCCAGTCCATAAGCCGCATTCGACTGTCGTCCTCATTGAATAGAACCACGCTACGTCCGCGTAATTTCGACACTTCGACGGAACTGCGATCCCCGTTACTACGTATTAAAATCTACGAAAGATGTAGCAAGAAAATGTTTAGTTTTATTCTTGTAACTGCACAACGATAAAGAAGCTCCTTCGTCAGTGGCGTTGCCTGCGAGCATAAACGGTCACATTATGGTGCCAGCAAGCTTCTGTAAATTAATAAACATTCCCGGGCACCCAACATTGCGTCACTGACCCTTTAAAGTGGTAGGGTAAACGATATCTGAGCACTGATTCATTTAGTTAAATATAAAATATTATATTAAAAAATGTGAAAGGATTCCGATTTTCACCTAGCAGATACCTCTCAAGCTTTGTTGCAGGATCCTGAGTCAAACCTGCTCGCCGAAGGCTGGATGAACGCTCGGATCCTGTAGCCCATGCTACCGCAGCGCCGCCCGTACATCCCGGACATTTCCACGCTCTCCGCTTTACAGCAGTGCATGGCGCGTAGGCGCCTGATCTCATCACCCCTTCTCTAGTTCACTCTAACCACGCGCTCGCAGACGACAGGAGCGAAGGGAGGAGACCTGTCGCTACTCAACATCACCTAGACCAGGGGTCTCAAACTTATTTGATTGCGGAGGCCAGATAACCGGGGGGGGGGGGTAATATATATTAGGACAAAACAAAAGTAACCGATATTGTTCCACCTTGCATTGCAGCCGACTCTTTCAGCGACGCCCAGAGATTTCCTAAGGAAAGGAACTCGTGCTATTTGCTTTTTGTAAAATAGCGTTTTGCAAGCGCCGTTTTGCAAGCGCCGTGATTTATTCGTACAACTAACTTGGATTTTACCTTGTGTAGTTACAATATCCAAAATTCCACCATTCAGCCAACGCGCTGGAATTTTTTAAAAAAAACTAATACCCAAGCACGGAATCGTTACTATATCACTCAATTCACCCGGGACGAATTCGAGTTCAACGTGCCTAGAAATAAATATTTTCGTACGTAAGTAGGTTTTTGCTTTTATGACGATTTTTATAGCAGAATTACAGTAACATACTTCTGTTTTAACGGCATGTAAAGACGAAACAACCCTTGCTGAATATCTGACAAGGAATCAGAGTAGTGTCATATATGTTAAAATGACAAAAAGTAGACCTACGTTTCCAGTGGGAATGAATGGACGACAAGAGGTCATTATTTATGACACTCGCAGTGCTCGAGGCATAGGAACGGGTTCTCGCAGCCACGGAACACTTGCGGGCCACGTCCCAAAGAGTCGGAAGCCGCATGCGGCCCGCGGGCCGCGTGTTTGAGACCCTTGACCTAGACAGAAGGCATCCATATGGCCTCCTCTCCCTCTATGAAACGTCATCAGAGTCGGATCGCGCTAACCCGGCTATTGGACCCGAGCCCGACCTTCGACGCGCTGATTGGACACGGGCCCCAGACGAACACTGACACTGCACTCGTTCCCAATCTCACGCCTCGATCGACCTGACTGTGATGACGCCTGGTGAGGACTTCTTTCTACGTGGTGTTGCGGTGCCTCGCATAGCATCACCTAGGGACGTTAGAGCAACAAACAGGACTGCTTATCCGAAAAACCTAATCACTGAACTGCGATATGTTTTCAAGTGATCGGAAACCAGCGCCGTTGGCTGATATCCTCATCCCGGTAACTATCTTCATTTTTACGTGGTGTACTTCACACAACCGTAGGCAGCTCGCAACGCGAGCAATCCGCGAACACGGTGGTGGCGGTGGGACGTGATTGGGGAGCTCTAAGTCAGGCACTGTGCGATAAAGTCGGCGAAATCACCAACGATTGGCAAGCGCCGACGTCAAGCGCGGTACGCTGTACAATTGCAGTGGTGGGCAATCTCTCCGACTTTTTCACCGAGTGTCAAATTAACTTTGAGCGCCAGGACAATGGAACCGAGATTATGTGCTGTTTTGCGGTCGTTTAAACATCGCGTACTTTGACTATAAGCGATAACGTAAAGTGCTTACGGGGTCACGTGGCGAATCGCATAACTACAGCACCCTTGGCCTGACCGGGGTCGATGACGTCACGGGCGCGACGGATATTCCGAGAAGCATCGCGTTCTTCGATGGCCAGTCGTAAAGCACTCGCAAAAATGGGTCATTTGTGGCAAAATATATAACCACCCCTGCCAGACACAAGCGTCTCCTTGACCTTTACCTGTATTATTTATCCTATTCAACATATTTATTAAGCTTTTGGGTATGTCTCATGTTTCGGTTCAGTATTGCTGTAAGGAGAGGAGGACGTGATGAGGCCTGGGCATCATATTACATCAGCCAAGGAGCTTGATACGTTAGCGAAGAGGGGCGCCAAAGAAACAAACACCAAGGAAGAATCCTTAGGATAATTCGCCGCGCTTTCCGTCTAAATATATGATCAGAACAACATGACAGGGATATGACAACGAGCATAATGTTTCATCGCTTACTGTCTCTGTGGGCATTGCACTTATCAGGTCTGTAGACCTTTTACAAAAAGCTCTCCGATCGCCGCCGTTTTCCTAATAATCCACCTGTTGCCAACTCTGTGCTGCCACCTAGACACGCGAAAGTTCGACAATAAGTGGCTAGGAAAAAAAACTCTCGCGCAAGGTATTTTTTATTTGTTCGACACCCAAAACGTGAGTGATATTCTGTTTGTCCATTGAGCCGCTGTGAGCCAGATATGGCTCCGCCATATTTCGCCTTTGTCCCCATCGTGGGTTTTTTTCGGTCCCGAAGCTCATAGCTTAAAAGAAACCATCTTCCCTCGCTGCTCGGTCAGAAGGAAAAAAAATGGATTTGGTGCCATCAACACCAAATCCATTTACTCTCGAGCCGATATTTCTGCAAAAGGTCATTTATGTGACTCTCGCGACCCCTACTAGTCAGACGTTTCTGCTCCTGTTCCTCCCACACTTCAGTGCGTGAAATGTTGCTTAGGGCGGCTCCCCGCCTCAGTTTTGCATGTTGGGTTTGCTGGCTTTTCTTCGAAAGTTCTTTTTGACTTGTCATATTAGGACTGCTTGCCATTTTTGTGTTTTGTTTCCTCGTAAATACCAAGGCTCGTAACCTGAATGTCTCCTATGCAAGGATTTCTGCTTGGACTTTGCGGGAGACTAACGCACAGAAAAACGTCGAACGGCCCGCGCAGAGGAGAACGTTGAACGGTTCATAACACAGGCCGTTCAATGTTCTTCGGATATTATGTCCACTGAGACAGTCCCATAAACCTTCTCGGTTTTCGTCAGAAATAGCTGATGAGGCTGGGAAAGAGATGTTGATTGGGGAGGTGTACGAAACAGAAATGTCCATTCCTTTGCTTTGGTTCTGTGCACCAAAGCAAAGGAATGTCCAAAGGTATCCTCAAAATGCCGAGAACAGGTCCGCATTCCGTCCGTTCGTCGGGATGGGACTGTCATTGACACTGGGGAGCAGATATGCTGTGTTATTTGAGAGTTTTCCTAAATAAACCTTGATTGTTAGTACGCGGCACCGCGTCGTAGGTACAATATGCTGTTCGAATGCAGAGGCTCGCTGAATTTTATGTTGTGAGTGGGAAATACCCATGCCTAGGGGATACATATTGTTGTCAAATATTTTCCTAATTTAAGCCACCTGTAAATTGGCGCGGCATAGTGTATGTCGGTTTGAAAAACCTGCGTAAAATGAAGCAAACATTCCAGTTACATTCCTTCTAAAGCGTGCGGACTGACTAAAATAGCTTACAATTATTTTATTTTGTTCCCAAAGATAGTACATTGCCTGTTCAAAGTCCTCGATAAAGTATATTCACCAGAAAACACACAACTGCTGCAATCTAACGGCTAGGAGGTTCGGAATAGCTCCTACGCAAGCTGCCACAGACCAGTGACGAGAAAACCCGGAGTCCAGCAACGTCGGGCACCACTGACGTGCACTCACCAAATTAAAGACGTGCGCTGTAAATCGCCTCGTGAACAGAATAATGCTTGCCCAGCATTTCTAAAGCTGTCCGCAACCAAGACAATAAGCTGAGCGCCGGAATTCGCCAGACTTCTTTCGTTGCTGCAGTGATAGGCTACCACATGCTTTCGAGGAAACTGAAGCTATGGGCTTTATCTACAGTATACAATATGTTCAAAGGTCTCTGAGTGCATACTGAAACGGAATAAACACGAAACATTATTGAATGGTATTTGTTTAATCAATTCGAACAACAAGCGTGATCTAGATCCAAACCCATTAGCTCTGCAGTTTTATAAACATAAAAGGTGGACACCGTTTTGTTTTTGAAGTATTGTTTTTTTGTTTTGTTTTTTTGCTATAGGAAATATACCACCATTGGTTCATATGACTAATCACCATTCTAATTGGTAAGGTAAGTAAAGTAACGACCGACGATTCGTATTCGATGTCAATCTTATTGAAGTCTGCACTCAGCTTGTCCTAAAATTGAAGACCACGTCAATCCCGCCATGATATATCCTTGCGATTTCTCTCTATCTGCAATCTCAGAGGTTCCTGACTGAATACTCCACTCTGATGCACTCCGTCTGGCGAAGATTGGGGCTCCTTTGATTGGTTTATTCGATGAGAAGCGGGACCGTAAACACGCGTCCCTATGGCAATAGCGACGCAATCCCACTGGCAAAAAGAGGGACGCCCTGTTGCCACCGATACTGCATATTAACACAAAGGTTTTACTGACGTCAGATAAGCGGTCATTATGGTAACCTAACTGCTGAACGCGTCCCTTCTGTAGCTCATATTTTGCACCATCGAAATTGTTTTTCTCAGCGAGAAAAAATAAGTCTCACAAGCAGAATGGTGTGTTGACGTCAGGTGCAATCATTGTACTAGGGCGCGATACCGCGAGCCTTTATCACTGCAGGGGAGGACGAATGGTTGCTGTTCTTTCTGCATCGGGGGCTATGCATTCTCAGGAGCTTCTTAGACTGTGCGCGAGTTTACTCACGCCAAATTCGAGGGCGAACTTGTGGGCCTCCTCCTTGATTGTGATTTCGGGACATTCGTTCTGAAAAGCAAGAGCAACTTTGTAAGATGTTTATTCCTTGTAAGCCTCGACTTGCGTCAGGTATGCTTATGGTGTGTTCCAGAGACGTACCCAGGAGTAATTATGGCCTGGGCCCATAGGTGGGCCCAAGACGAGTGCTAAAAGCACCTAGCAGGTGGTTTTCGTGTTCAGCTTTTTTTGTTTGTTTAGCAATTTTGGGGGAATAACGTCTTCCAGGTTCGAATTTACCGTAGAAAGATGCGCTAATATTTACCTCAAGGTAATGTTTATTTCAGAAAATCTCTTCACCTTGCCTTCAACGTGACGATCACTGTTTAGACAGGTTTGTTTCACTGAAGTGGACGGGAGCACACTGCTCCTCACGGCACCAAATATGTTAGAACCAAAGGAATGTAACAAAGGTGTTACCATATTATGGTTTTTAGGTTTTTATTTCTTCCCATTGCTGTAGATTTTGTTTATTCTCAACTTATTATTAATTAACAGTGTTGCTGCGTTTAAAACAAATGAAACGTATATTAGAATTAATCACCGCGCCGGCCAACTAAATTCCTCATAGTTAAACTATAGCATATTATCTGCTTTTCGCACGCTCTTTATTCATGTGTAAGTGATTTGGCATGTTCTCGTTACTTACCACTTTCTTTTCCAACTCCATCAAATTGGCTTTGATCTTTTCATCGGAAGGCTCACCCTCATCTTTCATTGCCTGTTACACAACACAACATATTAAGGAAAACCAGAAAGCTTAATTTACCTTGAAATCTAACACTCAATAGCTCCTAATTAATTAAAATTTGATAAAACAATATCGAGAGCTGTAAGACGCGACATCCTGAAAATTGATGAACTTATTAACGACCCTTCATTAGTTTCTTATGGTGATCCGTTAAACGTCAAAGATCAGCAAATATAAGGGTCTGAATCAGTCGGAGGCGATACAGGATGTCATCAACGAGTCAGCGGCGGTTCTCATCCCGCAAGGACGTTTAAATAGGGCAGGACCCGGCATGACGTCATGCCCAGCGACGCCGGAAGAGGAACCCAATCCCAGAGTGCCTTGCGCACCGAACCGCTCTCATCCAAACTAAATCCAACCAAGCTCCCGGCGTCTGCTCGCCGCTCGGTCGGCTCGGTCGCCTGCGTTAGACTTAGGCTACGTCTGCTCCGTGCCTGTGGTCTGCTTCGTCTGCTCGCTGTCGCGGCTGGCTTTCGATTCGATTGGCGCACCAAAAGATGTTTCGATGCGAACCCGCATTCTCATCACGGCGGAGTGAAACCAACACCTTGTGGAAGCAGTGTTTGTACGGCTTTTCAACCCGCGATGCCCTTCTCAGCGTTCGTGCGTACGACGACTGACGCGGGATCGCTTTCCAAAGCCGCGCTACGACAACTCGTTTCTAGACGACGCTCCAGGCGCGGTCGCGCGGTGTCGAGCACGTCCGCTACCCGCCGACTTCCTACTGGTCAGGCAAGTGTTGGGCTCCGAATCTCGCCTGTTCCCCACCGATTCAGTGGACGCCGCCATCGCTGCGATGAAATATTGGGGCAAACAACAGCGTTGCCACGGAAATGCCATGGCAACGAGGGTTGTTTGCCCCAATCAAACCCACTGACGAGCTCCCCATTGGTTGAGAAGAGTTCGTGGCCACGCCTACTTCCGTTACACTTCGCTTCATGTATGGAGAATACGGACGCCACCTCCTGCACCTTATAACCTCCTTGCCATCCCGTCACTTTGTCAACCACAATGAAACATAAGACTGCAGGAGTTCCTGCTGAAATCTACTGTTAAATATAATGAACCTTTCAGAAGAAACAGCTTGCAGACTTACCGCTTCGTGGATTTCCCCCATGATTTTTAGCACCTGGGTCAGAACCAAATACCAGGTATACATATAGCTTAAAAATGGAGTGTGTGTGAACTACGTGGAATACTACCTCTTTTTAGAATTTAATGGCTAAGGTTAACATATTGCATGACTAGATTATTTTCCGACAAATTGGAAGCTCCCAATCTATGGAAATTTTAAGCCTGTGTTTTGAACGAGACACCGATTAATTGGCTTTTTAGGTTTTCTTGTTTAAATGAACATATTCAGTTAGATGAGGCAGTTGTATTCTGTAAAGAAAAGTCACGTGATCCCGGTGGGAAGAAAGGTGTTTGCTTATGTCTTCACTCACACCGCAATATTGTTGAAGCACGGTAGAAAATTACCAATCGTCATTCTCAGTTAATAAGTTGACAAAGAACAGTGATTTTTTTTATTTAAAAGTACTGGCGGCCTCAGGCGGGTGAAAACAGGAGGAATAGCACACATAATAAATACAATAGTAAGCCTAACAAAAAATTTATATCTGGCCAGATCTGAAGATTTCAGATATGTCACTTATCAAAAATTGGCAACATATAACCCGACATACTATATCTGCCAGAAATAGCGTCAAAATGCCAGATATTGTTTGATATCCCTGGCCAGGTGTGTAAATTCCAGATATGGCTAAGTATGAAAATTAAAGATCTGGCCAGGAATATCAAAAGAAGGACACAAGCCTGAAATCAGCACTTTATATATTTTTAATGTCTACATACAACTCTCCAAAGTTCCCCGGCCCGCACTCGAGGAATCATCCAATTTCATGGTTACACAGTTTCGAGTATAATTCGTAGTCACCCTGAACAAGCCTCCCATAGAACTCAGGACCTGTCATATCACATTTAGAATTTCTCGTCAATGGCAGCATTTATGATACTGTGCATGCGATCCACCTTTCAACCTCGCTGAGCCGCAGAAATCTCTTACAATATTATCATTCTCGTGATAGTTGTTTTAGCAAGTATTACTTAAAAGCCGAGAAATCACAACAACCAAAACGGGAATTTAGCTCTGATTCAGCAGAGCTGTTTATAGCATTTTTAGCGTTTCTTACTTAATATCAGCGTCTTTGAAGCTGTAAGAGAATTATAATAATGGAAGAGATATGTCTGCAGCTCATCCAGGTTGAAAGTTGGACAGAATGCACTGTACGACATTGGCGAAAAATTTTAAAAGTGATATGACAGGTAGTTGGGTTCTATACGGTTCAGGGTGACTCCGAATTACACTCAAAACTGTGTAACCATAGAATTGGTCGAAATTTCTGATTACTAGGCAGATGAAGGAACACCGTCTCCATGATTCCTCGAGTACGGGCCGAGGCGCTTGGGGGATTTAGCAAATTGTCTATTCGGGACTAATGCTTACACTTCGAAATAATTAAGCTACATGGAAATCCTCGTGAAAATTAGCACAAATATTCCAAAACTTAAGCTTGCCAAAGCTGAAGTTTGGGGATTTTTTGTGCTAATATTTAGCTCGCGAACAATGAGTCATTCACAGTTTGCTAACAAAGCACTTTCTTTTACTTGTTTTTTTAACTTTTTTATATATTGAAAACCGGCCGCCAGATAAAGCTGTATGTACGCCAGATAACGAAGTATATACCTCAAATAAGGCTGTATATATCCCAGATAAGTCTGTATATACGGCAGACGAGGCTGTCTATATTCCAGATAAGGCTTTATATTCGCCAGATAAGGCGGTATATACACCAAATAAGGCGGTATATACACCAAATAAGGCTGTATATAGGCCGTATATAATCATATAATGTTTGATATGGCCAGATATGCCCCATATAAAAGATTTCCATACGGGAATACACACAGAAAAACACAGGAACACAACGTGTACGAATATAAGTCTGCCTATAAAATTTAACGTTCTATCACGATCAATATTAGTGCGAACACCGCTCGCCGTGACCCGCGGTACTATCAGTGCCTCCTGACGATTGCTCTTTGAAGTATAAGTGCACCTTGCGGTTGAGACATATCGTCTCTATCGATCGCCGCACCGCTCTGCACTTCCGAGTCGTCTGCTTGCGAAAAGCGCTCGGCGATACCGCGAAAATGTTCAATAATGACAAAGCGCATTTTTCGCTAGCAATGTGCGCCAGCAGAAATAACTTGTTTAAGTAATTTTAAGGTAATCTTTTTGACTAGGAACTTTTAGTGAAAGCTCCCATTTCCTGACAACAATACCCGATACTTCGCCGACGCGTGTAAGCATGCATCATATTGTTATCGGAGGTATCAAAACAATCAACTCAGACTGCCTATTATTTTCTTCAAATGAGTTCTGCGAGAACAAAGGACCACCAATGCGCACAGGCAAGGAGTTAGCGCTGTGCGAGGGGGGGGATGCCCTTCGTAATAAAAAAACAACGAGGACGTCGCGTGTGTTTCTTCTGCGTCATCGTCGTTTTTGTCGCGGTGTTTTCTATGATGAAGGGTATCACCCACACTCGCACCGCGCTGACTACTCGCCTGTGCGCATTGGTGGCCCTTTGATCTCGCAAAACTCACGCGAAGGAAATAATAGGCTGTCTTATTTGATTGTTTGGGTACCTCCGATAAGAATATTATACATGCTTAAAGGCGTCGGCGAAGTATGGGAAGCGTGCGACAACACAGGGGCGTCGCGTTGCGGCTCCTAGCAGAGTCGTTTGGCGGGAACATCAGTTGGATCTGCGCGCCCACTTAGGTGTCGCACGCTCTCTATTATCACTCCGCGGCCAATCAGATTGCGGCGTTATTGTCGCACGCTTTCATTATCGCTCCGCAGCCAATCAGATTGCGGTGTTACTAATTATGAAGTCCGAAGAAGGAATCAGGCAGAGCATGAACATAATATGCCCTGCCGTTCTCACTGAACAAAGAACTGCAGGGCTTATTATATTCATGCGCTGCCTGATTGCTTTATCGGCCTTCATAATGAGTAACGCCGCAATCTGATTGGCTGCGAAGTGATAATGAGAAGCGTGCGACAAGACAGTGGCGCCGCAGTGCGGTTCCCAACAGAGTCGTTTGGCGGGAACATCAGTTGGATCGACGCGCCCCCTTTAGGTGCCGCACGCTCCAGTCATTGGAATAATCTAATAAAACTTCCTAATATAAAAGGTGATCTTAAAAATATTTATACAAGCCATTTCTGCTGGCGCGCATTGCTAGCGAAATGTGCGCTTCGTCATGGGTGAACAGTTTTGCGGTTACGCCCACCGTTTTGCGCTAGCAGACGACCCGGAAGTGCAGAGTGGTGCGGGGATCGCTAGAGACGATACGTCTCGACAGCAAGGCGCACTTATACTTCAAAGAGAAATCGTCCGTTGGCACTGATAGTACCACGGGCAACGCGGAGTGGATTTCGCACTCATATTGATTGTGATAGTGCAACATAAAGAACACTTTGTAACCGGGGTTAAACAATTGCGCACATAAACAACAAAAAAGTGTAGTTTAGTTTGTTAGCTCGTGTACGGAAATAAGTGTATCTGCATCGACAGTTTTGTGCGCGAGCTGCTTCAACAAACACGGACGCTGCGGAAAAAGCCAGAGCAATGCTCTGCTTGATTTTTACTGGGACAAACAATTTCACTTCAACCCGAATGCGGCGAATGCTATCTGACGCCAGGTCATACTCCTGGAAGGTGCTTATTCTGTATGGTAGCTTGACTTACCCAGGAAGCATACTCAAAAAATCTATATTCTCTCGCACATAGCCTCCACTGAGTAATCTATGGGATAATTTGTTTCCACTTCATTCGCTGTGTTTGTGTCAGATTATAGAAATAGAAAGTAAAAAGGAGTCTAAGTGGGCAGGGTTTGTCCTCCAAAAGCGGCATCCAATATTGATTCGGCGTCATGGGGAAAACGAGATATCTGGTGTTTTATTGCAAATGATAGTTACAGGATTTAATTTTTCATGATACTGGAGCTGTCGAAAATATATGACGGCTGCCGTTTTTTTTCTCAGTTTAAAATTTTGCGTTTGGTTATTGGCTCACGATTCTAAAAGTGATCTCTTCTTAGGATTATTATGCGTCAGTATAGAGTAACAAAATTATATACGACAGAATTTAGGTCAAACGAGAGTGCGTGCTAGCGAACATGTTATAATCCGCAGTAATGTAGACAGTTGGGCGAGTTGGTATAGATTGAACATAGTTACAGTTGCGCACAAAACGACAGGGACAAAGAAGAGGAACACGTAGTGCACATGTCGGTCGTCTACGTGTTCCTCTTCTCTGTCCCTATACTATAGTGCGCAACTGTAATTATGTTATAATCCGTTCCACCTTACATCCGACCGCGGCAAACTCCACTAGCCGTCTAACCAACCCAGCTGTTCGAACGTAGCACGTGATACGCTCTCCGCCCGTCACTGCGCCCCTTTCCGAGGGCACGTGACGCTCACACGGCCTTTGTCACACGGCCTTTGATTGGTTGCGATGGCTCCTAGCATCCCCTGCGGTCGGTCGTGAGGTGAAACGAAATACTGCAAATGAGGAGCAGTCAGAAGAGAGAGAGAGAAAAAAAAGACAACTGAAGTTAGCAGACCTGGTGTGAACTCAACACGTTGACACCTCATAATGCATCGCCCCGACTTCTCACCTTGGCTTTTTCCTGTTCGGAAAGCGTGTTGCCTTGTCCCGCTTTCGAGGCACACTCCTTAGCTGTTCAAAATAAGACATGTTCGCGCTGTTCAGCGACTTCGGGGGCATTGCCTCTTAATAAAATCTATACTTCGCTTCAACCTAAGTCCAAATGCAGCCGACGCTATTAGCTAATGCGACTACTGTCGAGACCGGTTGTAACGAAGTCAACGGGAATCGGAAGTTACTTCGCTATATCCGGTATTTCGTTATAACCGACTTCGGTTATAACGAAGTGCAAAAGGAAACGGGAAATTGTGCTCACTTTGCTATATCCGCTATTTCGTTATCACCCACCTCGGTTATAACGAAGTGCAAAAGGGAATGGCAAATCGTGATCGCTTGGATGTAGCCGCAATTTTGTTATAACTGACGTCGGTTATTACAAAGTGCAAAAGGGAATGGGAAATCGTGATCGCTTTGCTGTAGCCGCTATTCTTTTATAACCGACTTCGTTATACCCGGTCTCCACAGTATTCAAACAAAGTCAAAAGTGCAAGTCACTGGGCCATCAATATACATGAGTGATTCAGGCGTGATAAAATAGGTACGGGAATATAACGAATACCTTGTTGTTACGTTTTTTATACTCTTTCATTGGTCACACGAGATCTTGGCTTCGGTTGCGACCGGACTTACGGTGAAGCGAAGGAGTGCCCTAACCAAAACACCCTCGTAATCAGCAGTCCTCGTAAGCGAAAACCGCGGCGGTAAATTTGAGATGGAAGCTATTCTCACCGGCTCCATATTTCCAATATAAGAACATGATTGCCTAAATTTCAGATGGAAGCTATTCTGACCGGCTCAATATTTCCAATTTAAGAACGTGTTTACCACAGTTTAAATATAAAGGAACAAAAAACGCTTTTTTTCCCAGGCGCCATACTGTTTAAGGCAAATCAGAAAACTTGCTGAGTTAAAAAAAAAAGGTTTTGCATTTTTACGTATTTGTATTGTCCTATTCCTTGCTCCGAGTTCCTTGTTTTTTTTTGTTTTTTTTTTCTCGAGGCAAACTTACCGCACTGGTGAAGGCGCTGCGTAAACATCCAGTCGTGCCATAACTGTGGCAACTTTGTACGCTTACGCCGAAGTAAGTTTCCCGACCATAAAGCTAATAGTAGTCAAGTTCCTCCCAATAAAATTTTGGTCGTGGCGGCCCGTTGAAAGTAGTCGTCTCGAGATCCACTAAGTGGTAACTACTTGACTCTTGTCCTTCTGAGGATCCGAGGCAAGGTTAAGAAGAGTCTCCTCTGGTTTGACTTTGCGGAGTATAGGCACGTTTAAAACATTGAAATGTTACAATAGTAAGCGACGGCCTAAGAAACGTAGGACGGGCGCTTGGAGCGAAAGCTCTAAGCGCGAGCTAGCCCACACTTCTTCCTTTAAAACGTCTCTGCCTACAAAGCGAGTGTTATTTCCACTAAAATGGTTTGCCAGGATGCTTTCTGGCGTCTGCAGCCTTCACTACTTTGTAAGATGCCAGGTTATTCAAATAAAGATGGCGCAAGTCGCCGCAAAATTCGAAGGGGTTACACGTATTCATTCATCTGTCCATCCATCTATCCAGTCCAAATAGTTGCTCTTACATTTTGACGATGGTTTTTGTATG
This sequence comes from Ixodes ricinus, assembly GCA_037355805.1. Lineage (NCBI taxonomy): Eukaryota > Metazoa > Arthropoda > Arachnida > Ixodida > Ixodidae > Ixodes > Ixodes ricinus. Next base: position 220,829 of record JAZHYW010070275.1, read on the forward strand.
GTGCTCTTTGTTCTGACATCCTTTCAGACGTTTTAGGCCTGTAAGCCTTTCAATATTTTTAAAATAAATTATAAAAAAACGATCAAATACTCGCCAGTTTTGTCATCCACCGCTTCCATCGACGAAGCCACAAGCAACGCCAAGCACGTCATCACGATCGCTCCCACGGTCTGGAACCCAACGCAGCTGACCAAGGCCACCATGATGGTCTTGAAGTACTAAGACTTAACGACAAATGAACGAAGTACCGATGATCGAACTGGACGCGCGTACCTCTGTGTGCCTTCGCAAACTCGGTTCTGTCGTCGCACCATGCCGAGTTTCTCCTTTTCAAGAGAGTGGCAGAACTATAGAGTCACTGGGCGGAACCATCGATTGGGTGCGTGTGACGGGCTAGCTGCATATTCTTGGAGAACCCGTAGTTTGAACAGCGGTTTTCGTGTCGGTGTTCACGCAACTCGCGCCTTTTCTTCTCAGTCCGCAAGCGAGAGACCTTGGCCGCCGTGATGTTCGTGTGCGAAGAACGGCGACGGGGGACGTGTGTGCGCAGCACGCCTTTCCGCTCAGGCTGCGCCCCTCGGAATCCAGGGAAGGCTGACCTTCACCTGTTTGCCAGCGACGCCCTCCTATCGAATTTGATCTTCGCATCTCTCGGTGTCGTGACGCCTGTAAATTTAGCGTAAGTTTAACGCGAACAGTAAAGTCTGCTGCGGTGTGTTATTCAGCCTCCAGGCTCACTTGAGCCTTTCTGTGTTTGGTTTCAGCACAATTTTACAAAAGACAGAAGTTCGTTACCGTGCTGAGCCACTAAGAACGTCAGAGTGGGGCACGTGACAACGCATCAACGTAAAAATAGAATTCCCGTAGAGTGCTGTCATGTGGCTCTTTCAGAAGCTCTTATTAGATCACGGGAACTGCAGCATGGTGACTCAATATCTTTATTTTTTAGGGTGATTCCATTATTTGCAGTACCAAATTACGCCGGCGCGCTTTCACAGGAAAAATACAAGCTGGCCGCTAACAAAAAGCCGCCGTAGCGCAATAAATGCTACGAACTCGAGCCGGCAGACGATCGTTCATTGTCTCCACGACTTAAAAGTAAACGAAGCTTCCTGACCATTATGGACACATGTCACCACCATAAGCAAAGCGCGCGAGAATACAACTTAGGTTGCAGCCTTCGTCATTTGCTAAGTTATGGCTCTAAGCACAAGGTGCCGTCTAAAGTGCCACGCTAGTGCACCCACCTGCCAGATGTTTTAACAAATGTTGGACTCCACGACGCCGCTTGACATGTTCAAATGTACTGCAAGTATCAAGCTTTCTGGTTATGCTTTGAATGCCAGGGCCTTTTCTCGCCATTTGTTTTCATATTCTAGGAAAATGGGGTTGGGGGGGGGGGGGGCTGTTGGCACGAAAGTGGGTGTTCTCATGTCGTGAGTGAAGAACTAAGTTTCCTTGAAAAGCGTCAGGAGACACCAAAGAGGTAAAAATCCTGCAGCTGGTTTTGGTCATCTCTGGCAAACTTCTTGTGCAGATTGAGCGCTTTCATCGTCAGTATGGTCGTGTTTATAGTAGTTAGAGCTGATCGTCGATTAAAGTTTTCAACCCGATTACTTGGTGCCATTTAACGAATTACACATTTTACTACTCGGTTGAGTTGCCCATCAGGCATAATACCCCAGAAAGTGTAAAAAACGTTATTTTAACTATTCCTTGATATGTCATAAATGGCGAAATCTGCAGTCTAAAATAAAACTACACAATCTGGCGCCCACAAAAAAAAACAAGAAAATATGGTAAAGATTGCAACAGAAGAAAACATTTCTAAAACATTATTTAAATCTTATATATCCACTGGATGACAGTAACGAGGAATGCTGAAGTGCTTCACTGGGGTATACAACTGTGCTGCCTTCTAAATGTGAGAGAGCAACTTGAAGTGCGTGGGAAAAGTGGTGGGGCGCAAAACATGTTATTGGCTTAAGGCTGGCGGAGCAGAAATCCAAACGGCAAGAAACACAAAAAGCCCTCCGGCTTGTCCACACCGAACACATTTTCCGGAGCCAGAAAACCGACATACGCTCTCGAGATATTTACAACATTAACAGATTTAATATAGCTCGATGATGCCCAGCAAGTTTTAATCGAACCAGTCAGTTTACCTCACAAATTGTTTATTATACAGAAGTAACTCCAAACCTATTTAGTAAATCTTTTGGAGAAATTCCTCGTTCAAATCAGAGGTAGATTTTCGGACAAATTTCCCTGCTTGAAATCGACGTCGCGTTACCTGACTTGACTCTACGCGGTCACGTGACGTAGCTTCAAGGTGTCCAGTTGTGGTAACACGTAACTGCACGGCGTCACGTGACGTCAATTTCCCGCTAAACTTAGCGGTGTAAGGCATAGACGGACGGACGGACCCCTTTCTGGGATAACTGGGTTACATTAAAGAAGAATGCCATGCTTTTAGTTGCCCCATGACTCACTAGGTATCAGTCTTATTTCTGTGCAAGATTTTACGCGAGAATTTTAGCCCGTGTTTCGCGTAACTCCCGGTAAAGCATTCTTCAGTATACGTATACAAAGTAAGTACTCACGCGACTTTTAAAGACCCAATAACACGTCCTCCTCTATTTTTCTAAAATGCTTTCTGAACGCGAATATCGATATGCTTAACACATCACGAGCTGTTGTTTTTAGCCCGCCGCTATCAGGTAAAAAGACGAAGAAATGTGGCGAACCTTTCACCTCAACTCGCCCCCGACTCGTTAATTTTACAGTCAGTACATATGCTACACTCATGGATGGAAACTTTTGACAGGTGCATCTAGTTTACTTATCTGGCCCCACGTGGCGTATTCACTTTTAAAGTTTATGTCGTGTGCAAAATCCCGCCAAAGCGAGATGTGTGTCCAATGAAAAAAAACAAAAACATTAACTTCAAAGATAAAAAAGGATGAGATATAGAGTGCCTGTCAGTTCCAACATACAGATAACATTATCATTCTCCCTTACTGTTTCACGGCGATACTGCGATCAGAGGAAGAACATCGGAACTTTTAAACAATTTCGGAAAAATTATCGCACGCATTTCAATAGTTTTATAGTTGACTTGGAGTGCGATATACTTAGGTATACCTTCAGATATAACTGTGTTGTCAGTGAGTATAAGCATAAAACATATGCTCTTATTAGTGGTTGATTCTATACACGAAGTATCTAATGGTGGATGGTCAGCTTGTGTATTCCAGGCACGTAATTGTTATTCGCGTTGATTTATTTACACTTTCCGCCTGGTGCAGTGTCGTCACCAATAAAGAACCAGATTAATTTAGAACAAAAAATAAATGTTTTTGGGTGAACTTGCACCAACAAACTTAAAGAGAAAGGTTCCACGGATCTTGCGTCGGCAACGGAATGTGACTGACCCTACTTTCATAAACGTGGCACCTTCAGGAGTGTTCTGAACAAGAGCACTCAATGACAGCCGTGAATAGGCAGGGATCTCTTAGAACAGGGGTGCACAACTCAAAAATGACGCGGGCCAAAAATTGTTTATTGCAAACTGTGCGGGCCGCACCTAGTGTGACACGTTACACCTTTTTGCTGCAGACAGGTTTTCAATATCCGGCATCATCGCACTGGTGGCCGTCTTCAGCACATCTCGCAGTGTCATGTCCGTCATAGAAGATCGAAGACGATTCTTGTTGAGGGTCATCAGTGAGAACGTCTGCTCACAAACATACGTGCTTCCAAAAAGTGATGCAAGCTTCAATGCGTGGTCCACAAGGTTTCCGTACTTGCTCCTGTCAAGGCTTCTGTAGAAGTCAGGCAGCTGAGACTCACGATGCATACTCTTCAGTTCTGGCGAGCACTGGAGGTCGATGAGTTCTAGCTGCAGCGTCGGACCTGTGTCTTCCGGTGCGACAGAAAACGGATCGCGGAACAAATCGTAGTTACTCTTCTCACTTTCGAATGCCTTGAATCTTTGCTGGAGCTCGGAGAGCAGGTACTCAACTTTGTGGAGCGTACGTCGCAGCTACCGTCTTCCGATTTTCGCCGGTGGGAAAGAGCTTCTGGCAGGTTGGAAAGTGAACTATGCTTCCACCCCCAAGCTGCAATTTGAAGAGGCGCAGCTTTCCTTGGAACGCGAAGATCGCGGTCACCATGTCCGGAATGAGATGGTCTTTTCCTTGGAGAGCTATGTTAAGCGTGTTCAGATGGCTTGAAATATCGGTGAGGAATGCCAGATCCCACGACCATTGTTCCCCCTCCAGCTCTGGTATGTGTTTTCCTTCCTCTTGCAAGAAAGCGATGATGTCGGCCTTCAGCGCGACGAAGCGACTCAGAACATTCCCACGGCTTAGCTCGCGAACCTCAGTGTGATACGGGATGCCCATGAGCTCACTCTCCATTTCTTTCAGGTACTCTTGAAATTTCCTGTGCTTCAATCCCCGAGCACGTATAAAGTTGACAACCGAAGTCACGACCTTCATCTCATGGTCAAACTTCATCACTTTGGCACAGAGTGCTTCCTGGTGAAGCACACAGTGATATTGCTTCAGTTCTACACCACTGAACGCTTGAAGTAAGGCAACGGCTCCGTTTCTCTTTCCCATCATGGCTGGGGCTCCATCGGTGTAGACACCTGCGAGTTTTTCCCATGATAGCTTGAGCTTCTCGATGACGCCTTTGACCTCCTTGCTGATCTCTTCTCCCGTAGTCCGTCCGTGCATTGAGCAAAGTTCTGCCAGCTCCGGAGTCACTTCAAAGTTTTCGTTCACACCACGGATGAAAACAAGCAGCTGTGCTGTGTCTTTGATGTCTGTGCTCTCACCCAAAGCAAGAGAGTAGTAGACAAAATGACTGCAACTCCTCTCCAGCTGTTTTGATACGTCGTCGTCATGGTCATGCACACGTCGTTGTACTGTCATTCTTGATAGGCTCAGATTTGGAAAAACCAACTTCTTGTCCGGGCACATCTCCTCAGAAGCAATCATAAGACATTCCTGGATGAAGTCGCCATCAGTAAACGAACGACCTGAACGAGCGATCTGTCGATATATCTGGAAAGACGCCCATGTGGCTGCTTCAGATGTGTTCTTTGCTTTCGTAAAAATGCTTTGCTCAGCAAGCAAATTCCGTTTTAAGTAGTCGGACTTTGTTTTTTTCTCCGAATCCGAAAGAGCGCTGAAGTCGCGGGCATGTTTGGTCTCGTAGTGGCGTCGAACGCTGTATTCTTTAGGAGCCGCGAGAGATTCTTGACACACAAGACATAAGCACTTCGATGCGTTCTCAATGAAAAAGTACCTCCATGTCCACTCCTGGTTGAATTTCCGGCCCTCCTGGTCGATTTTTCTCTTCTTTGGAAGTGCACTCATATTCCAAGCTTGACACGACCAGCTTTTCTTTATTTGCAACAAGCTGTCACTGATCATGTCCCAACAGGAGGGGAGAGGGCTGTAGCCTCCGTGGAGAGAGGGAGGAGGAAACGGGATGAAGAAGAACTGGAACAAGGATAGGGGAGGGACGCTGTTAGGGGTCATAACAACGCACTGGATTGCTGTACAGGCTTTTGTATTGTTGTTTTCTGTGGGTCTAGTGGAGAGGGAATATTTCAACTGAGGACGCAGAGTTTCCCCCGGAAAAGAGGACTTTGAGAAAAGTAGGTCAACGGGTTCGAATGCTTTCTGCCAGGTCAACGGCCGCAGTGCATTGAATGACACGGTGAGCGGTTTCTGCGCTCAGCTGGGCCGCGGGCCACGGGCCACACAAAAAGTGCCCGCGGGCCGCATGCGGCCCGCGGGCCGTATGTTGTGCACTCCTGTCTTAGAATATTCTGAAAAATAGCGTAGAAACAGACGAGGAAATGGACAGGAACCGAACACGGAAGACAAAAAACCGCTTTTTTATCATGTTCAACTTGTACCAACTCCCCCAGCTTATCACCGCACTCAATTTATTTCTGACAAGAGAGCAGAGTTAATAAAATAAGAATCGCGATTGAGCGGATTTCAAACGCCAATCATCTGCGTGACACCCGCATACGTTGACAACTCCGCCACGCAAGCGGCTTTTTTCTCGGATTTGTACGTTGGCACAAGTCAGTGACACACAATCACGATGAAACACTAAAAGACACCAGCCATCTTGGCAAATGTCGAAAATGCTACAACTTTTGGGGGTAGACAACACCTCGAAATGTGGCAGCCACTCAGGTGTAGGTTGCTGGTCCTCACAGAATTCCTTCGGAAAGCACATGTGCTCAACAAAATACTTATGCACGGGGCGAACATCGATATCCGCGTGGCGCACAGCCATGCGGCACGCCATATGGTGTGCAGGCTCATCAGTGGGATTATGTCATGGGGAACGTCATTTTTACCTTCTACCGCTCAAAAACGGATGACATGGGGCGTTAATGGAAAGTATTTTCTGAGGGCAACTTGCAGGACGTCCTAAAAAAGACCGACTCTCAATAGTCTAGAAAATGTAAACAACCATTCCTGCTTTCTGCACAGTATGCAGTTGTCAGGCCAAGCTACTGGGATACCTTTTTCAACTAACAAGGCCTTAACTGCAAGTGTTTGCATATGCAACTTGAAAAAATCTATTCGCGTGAGAGGGTATCACCATTCGCTTGAGTCACTTTAAGATATCCCGCCGTGGGCCTGAAATGTACAAAAACAATGCAGAGAAATGGAGAAAAACAAATTAATTAAATCCTTCGTTAATTGCTTGCTCAAGACACAAGACAAGCATCTGAGGAAGAAACGTGCGACTAAAAACCCTTAGGCACCAACAACATCTATTATATACCCGCGTAGACAGGCACACAAGCCCTCGCAAGAAGAAACAATAAACCCCTCTAGTGTACCACGCAACCTCACTTGATTACGGGTTTGTAAAGTGGTTCTCTCTAATCTCTAAGAAAATTAAATCTATCGACAAGTTGCATCAAAAAGATTATGACCCCCCCCCCCTTTCCTGCTCCCTTCCTTGCATCCCCCGGGGCCTTTACTCTATGAAACAGGCTTGTACGACTCGCACGTTCCCAAACCGAGCACCAAATAAAAACAGCAAACGCACAGTGCATACGTTGTATGTTAATTCATAAGCAATGAAGCACCTTCATAACATACCGCACATTTGAGGAAAGAAACGCATTGCAAGCCGATGCACGTGCAAAAATAAACACCCCATATATACTCCGAAATTGGTCGCTTCTGCGCACAAAACATCAACCTAATCGCGCCAATAGTCATTGTTGCGGCAGTGCTCTAGGGGTACTTCAAGATAACGGAGCGGTGATCCGTTTCACACAACGCATTTAAAATCAACTGGCGTTGAAGACCAATCATCGTTCCAAATACCCAATCCCTTGTGCCAGTTGACGGAGCTACTCGTATCTTCGCCAAAATCCTCTGTGAGCACGACGCCTTTTTGAACACACTTCGAGTCCACGCAAAAATCGTCACGTCATCCGCTTACGCTAAAATACGCACCTTTGTAAGTTCTAATTTAAACCAAAACTACTCTGCATAATACTTGAAAAAAACGGCTCAATAAAATTACAAGAAAGCAAAGGCGAATGTAGACAGCCTTGTCGCAGCGAAGAGAAAAGGCGAATTCGCTTGCCTACACACCTGTTTACAAGAATACTAGTGGCGCAGTTTTGGCACGTCATTTCGTACACGTTCGCTCAAAACAGATCCCAGGGGGGCTATGTTCGACAAATGTTTCGTTTCTTCTAAAAAGAAACGGAAGTGATGAAGTGACGATATTGCGTCTGATTGGCTAGAGGCTCAAATGACCAAAGTTCCCTCTTTCGTCATTTGAGCCTCTAACCAATCAGACGCGATATCGTCACTTTCATCACTTCCGTTTCTTTTAGGAGAAACAAGTCATTTGTCGAACATAGCCCCCTGGTTTACACGTTCTAATATGGAAAAAGAATTTCGTGTGACGCGCGGTCGAACGTTTTTTGCTAAGTCAGCCTTAAAATGGAAACTCTTCGTACAAAATAGTCACAATGCACCAAAATGCTTCGGACAACATGCACATTTGTTACAATGCGCCTCCCACTTATTCCTGTACGTCTGGTGTGGGCCGACGATAATGTTTATTACACTCTGCAAACCTTCCGCTAAAACCTTAATCAGTATGTTATTGCCGACGTTAAGTTATTGTGATCGGATGGTGCGATCCAGCAAAACAAAGTTTAAGAGCTCACTTTTAGATATAAAATCGTATAAAAAACTACAGGAGTAAAACTTTTAGTTTTTATGCCGCACTATATACGCGGTGCAAAAAATAAGCAAGTTGGTCTTTAAAAGCTTTCCAAAACTGATCGCACGGAACGTCTGGTCCTGGAGCTTTCCCAAGCTTCAAATTGTCGATCGCCTCATCAAATTGCGATACCTTGAGGGGCTGTTCTAACTTTTCGTTTAAATCGGCTCAAATCTCGGCAATAAAGGCAAATAAACCTCTTGAAACCACCTTTCTTGGGCGCATGGTAATTGAAATGTTCGTTATAATATTTCATGAATGCGCTTTCAATGATTTGTTTATTGCGCGACAGAACCCACTGATACACAACCTCACTGACTTCATTCTGACTGGCGTATTTTTTTTCTGCCACAATAGGCAACCTGAAATGCCGTTTGGTTTGGCGTTATCTAGCGACTGAGGCAAAAACACATTGGGTATGTTTTAAAGTGGCGGCTACATTGTTCAAACCTGAGCTATTACTCTGGTGGCGACGCTTAGCCTAGTGTCTGCGCTCGCGCAGACACTAGGCTAACCGTCGCGAAAACCTGCGCGAAAACTCGAAAACTTGTGCTTTACACGCTGTTTGATTAGTCTCATTAGCTCGTAACGTGGGCTGCGTCTGTACCTAAATTGAAATGAAGTATAGAAACTATAGCCTATGCTACAGTTACCCCTCGTGCAGAAGGCGCAAGGTTGAGGATGCGAAAACGCGGATGATGATTTTATCGGCCGCATCCATCATGCCAAATCATAAAAAAATCATCGCATACCGAGTAGCATCGTCCTAAAGTACGGATTACCGGCCGTTTCTACGGATTCATGCATCTCTTGAAATTTGCGCACTCGGGCCTCGCCAGGCAACGTTTTGAGGACTACTCAGTCTTCAACAAAAGGCGGAATGTAAAATGTAGATCACTCGAGCCCATCCTGGTACAATGGCAAGTGCTTTAAAGTAAATTCTTTTTGGAAAAACCGATCTGAAATTGGGGATGGTTTGGCTGTTTTTAGGCATTCGTTCATTGTTGAAATTCGTCCACCCGCGCCTAGCCAGGGAACGTTTGGAGGACAACCCAATTCCCACCAAAAAGCGGAATATGAAATGTAGAGCCCCTAGCCCATCTTGGTGATGTAACAAAGAGTCGAAAACTATTTTTTTTTATAAAACCCGTGTTAAATTGGGGTGGTTCAGCTCGTTTTTTATTTCGTTAATCTTTTTGAAAGTTTGGCACGCGCGCCACGCCAGGGAACTTTTTGAGGACAACCAAGTTCCCTACTGAAGGCAGAATCAAATATAGCGACATCCACAAAATTCTAGTACTATAGCGTTCAATAGTTTTTTCGAGAAAACCGGTCTAGGAGTGCGGATGGTTCGGAAACTTTTACGGATTCGTTCATCTTTTTTTTTTTTTTTAATTTGCGCACCCACGTTTCGTAAGGTAACTTTATGAGGAGAACCCGGTTCCCAGCTAAAAGCACGATAGATGATTTAGAGCCCTCAATCCTATCCTTGTACTATAGCAAGTACTCGAAAATAAATTCTTTTGAGAAATCCGGTCCCAAAGTGACGATGGTTCGGCTGATTTAGGCATTTGTTTATCATTTACAATTTGAGCGTCCGCGCTCTGCCAGGTATCTTTTTGAGGAGAGTTCAGTTCCCAGCAAAAGGCAGAATAAAAATTGTAGAGCCCCTGAGCCTATCTTGGTACTATAGGAAGTACTCAAGAACAAATCATTTTCTTTTCTTTTTTTAGAAAACCGGTCTTAAAGTGGGGATGGTTCGGTCGATTTTAGGCGTGCGTTCATCTTTTGAAATTTGGGCACCCGCGCCTAACCAGGGAACTTCTTGAGGACCACGCACTTCGCAGCTAAATACGGAATATAAAATGTAGAGCCCTTGAGCCCATCCTAGTACTATGTGAAATACTCGAAAACGAATCCTTTTTTAAGAAAACCGATCTCAAAGAGGGGGATGTTTAGTCAGTGTTTACACATTGGTTCATCTTTGGAATTTGGGCACCAGTGCCTCGGAAGGTAAATATTTGAGGGCCAGTTCTAGATAACGACAGAAGGTAACTTTTTGAGAAAAACCCAGTTCTCAGCTAAAGCCAGAATTTAAAATTTAGAGCCCTCGAGCCCATCCTTGTACTGTGGCATTTACTCCAAAAGAAATTCTTTTTGCGAAAATTGGTCCCAAAGTGGGGATGGTTTGGGTGATTTAAGGCATTCGTTCATCATTTGAAATGCGGGTACGCGCGCCCCGCCCCAGAACTTTATGAGGACAACCTGTTCTCAGCTAAAGACATAATGTTAAATTTAGAGTCCTCCAGCCCATCCTGATACTACGGCAAGTACTCGAAAACGAATATTTTTGAAAGAACCAGTTTCAAGTTGGGTGCCTCTTAATCATCCCAGTAGTCAACCCGAGGTGGCAATGGTTCTCGCGCACATTGTGCTCTGTAGTGTGGGAGTAATAGTTTAGCGATCTCTGTCACCGAACTAAGGGCCAGTGAACACGAATGCGAACCTAAATATTTATCGTCAGGTTTTTTGTTACTGAAGAAAGGTTGGCTGGCTCCAATATAATCTGTGAGCCGAATTCGCCTGCGACGTGCCAGGCATTGTACGATACACGCAGACGTGTAGTAAGATACGCAAAGTACTAACCACAATAACACATTAAAAAAATGCTGCTTTGTGAGCGATAGCTTAAAAACGAATGTGTCTCTTAGGTTTGGACTATCTCAGCTGCACTGCGTAGCCTATAATGTCGCCGCTCCACCCTATAAAGACGCTCGGTAATGAGTCTTGAAGGGAAATATGTACGCATAATTTATTTATGTTAGAACGTAAGGGCGCAAGTGACCTGGGGGAATATCAAACATTTTAATGAAAAACCCGAGACTGAGGTATTGACAGACGACGACTAGGAAGAGAAGGAGTTACTTTGTTTTTAAGCTCTCAGTGGCTTACTAAAAACTTGGCGCTGCTTCACATCTTTGCAGAATATATGTAAAGGTACTTATTGCAGACACCGGTGTGAAGTAGTTCAAGCATATCTTACTTAAAGTACATAATAGGTTTAGGAGACTTGTACTTTACTTGGTGAACATTGTCTGAGTATGTAGATGTTCTGAACAATACTTTTTTCTGGTGCTTTCAGAGTTAATTACAACTTCCGATTTCCAAGTACATGTTCTATATTTTATATTGTTAAGATTGTATAAAAAAGTGATTTGTTAGCAAATAAGTGTGTTAAAAGTTGATTGTGTTAAATCGTTTGTCGGAGTAAGTAAATCAAGCACTATGTGGCCGCTGGGCTTCATCCAATATTCGCCGCAGTTTCTAACGATAACTGGAAGAATTCTTACCAGTTAAACAAAATAAAAAAATCGCTGTATATGATATTTCAACGTTGTGTAGAAGAGCTTGTAAATTATACCTTGAAGATACATTGTATTTATAACACTTAACTTTAAGTACATTCCGGCCGGTGTACTTACTACTTTACTTGAAGTACAGCCCCTGCAATATGAAAGACCCACTGGGAGCGCGTGGCGGAAACGGTGACTGGTGGGGGCGGTGCGGGCGCTCCGGGCGATGGCGTTCTACCTTGAGGGTGGGACTTCCTCGGGGCTTTGCTCAAGCGCAACACGCGCTTACCAGTTTCGGTTTCGCGGCGGAGAGCAGTTCGTCAGCGTCATGCCACGGCTACGTCCTACTAACGCATCACTTGCTGACTGAGAGAAACCAGCTTGAGCCAGTGCGAATATTCTTACTCTGTTGAAGCGCGAGATCAAAGCCATTCTTCAAACCAGTGAATGCGCGGTTCATCAAATTTTATTGTTTAAGTATAGACCTTTGCAAAAATCCCTTACTGCGCGCTGCCATCTTTGTATGCTGGACTGTGGAACGTATTCTGAGCATGCGCTGTTCATCTGCTGTGCGGTATATCGGACGCTGCGCGTGCGTCCACAGCTCGGTCACTCAGCAGTGTTTGCCTGGATGATAAGCGATGCAAAGGTATATATTGTAGAGACAGGGACCAGACAGTGTCAGCTGGGCCGGATGGGCAAAGACCCGCGGACGTCTTTATTTACAACATATATACAACACGTAACAGTGAGGCAGCGCCCTCTATGATAGTGTGTTAGAGTTGTGTTAGTCGTGTTAAGAGCGACCCCTGCCGGTAACAAACAACACTACAAGACTCTGGAATAACTTCAATATTTGTTTAGTTTGCAGTGCCTGTTCTGACATTTTACACCAGAAACAACTGATAGAAAAACAGTGAAGAAAAGCTTGTTTTGAGCCGTTGTGACCATATCTGTGGGCATGACGCCGATGAAGCGCACTCTTTCGCTAAAGCGAAGTCGAAAACTGTTAAGCGTGTTCAGGCCCGGTTAGCCCTGTGTAAGTGTCGTCCACTCGAAGCAGAATGAAATCGCTCGAAGCCTAGCGTCCGCGCCCCCACCCTCCACCTTTTCGGCTACGCGCGCCCATTGGATCTTTCATATTGCAGGAGAATGTACATAACCTCTCATTTTCTTTATACTTTACTTAACGTACTTTTTGATGAACTTTACCAAGCACTGATTACAGCCAACTCTAGAGCTTGGCAATCATCAGGAACATTCACGCAAGCAAGCCTCTTGACCGAGACCGACATTATGTGCTGGAATTAGAGCAGGACGATTTGCATGTACGAAAGCAAAAAGAAGAATGAGGTCAATTTTGTTTTCACTGGTTATAAGTTGAATTTCTTTGAACTGCTTTACCCCTATTGTGCAGGAGCTAATATTAATAGAACGTTTAGATGGCGTTTCTGAAAATTTAGCGGGTTGTTTTATCATTAATCAGGGTATTTATAGTCCTCGTGATTGCACCGAACGCGAATTATTCCTATTTTTTTAACGATAGCACGACAGGGGGTCCGAGCTACGTCCCACCTTTGACGGCCTAGTAGATACGAAGGCAAACGGGTGGATGCATCGATCCACCTAGATTTTATGACTACCCGTACGAAAATGTCAGATATGGCCCTGATATATTTTATATACGGCCATATATGATAATATAAGCAGTTAAATATGGTCATATCCCGCCATATATGCGAGCAAATTACGGCCTTATCCCGCCATATAAGTGGGCAAATACTGCCAGATGTGGCCATATAAGTGCGTAAATACGGCCATATAGCGCCATATACGCGTGCAAATATAGCCCCTGATAATGATATATGGGCCCGTTTCGGTCGTGCAAGCAATAGGTCATACGTACTCGCCAAGACACTAGTTGATTGATCTATATTGCATGAGTCTCAGGTAATTGGTTAACTATTGTTAACATCCTTAAAGTGAAGTTATTCCAGGTATTTAGAGCAATTATACAATCGCACATTTTGAAGATTGAACGACAAACGAAATTTGGTTGTATGTTTGACGTGTGCCAATATGACGAAGTGCATAAGATCGGAAAGCGAGTTAATCAAATAATGGACTTTAGATCGCAGCTCTTAAGCGCCCGTTTCCGAGTTCAGCGGTGTCGGCGTCGCCATCGGTGTAACCGCCCCGCTAAAGTTAGCGAGAAATTGAATTGGACGTATGTCACGTGACGTCAATTTTGCCGCGAAATCTAGCAGTGAAACTAATTTTGTTCATGTTTCCCTGCTAAATTGAGCGGGGAAACACGAACCGTTCGCTTACTGAAGTTGCAAGACGCTACTTTCTCGTCGCGAATCCTTTGCCCTTCGAACGGTCGCGAAGCCGTTGCGCCCGGCGTATACCCTACGCAGCACCTTTCAGAAACCGTTCGCGCAGCATCGCAACCTTCTGTCTATGAGCGTTGGCGACTCATCGTGTGTTGAAAGTCGAACGATGTGCTGTCCGTGGTGTCTTTTATGTGTAACTCGTTCGTGAAAAATTTTGAAATTTAAAAACGCGAACCTAACAGTGTACATATAATTTTAAATTTATTGATAAAAATATATATATATATTTATATATATTTATTTATTTATTTGTGGAGATCGTGCGCAAAAAATAGTCGCGCTTATTTTTTCATCTAAAAACATAATGTGGGTTATACAGCGTAAAACACAGTATCTTCGAACTCGCATCGTTTTGGGTCACTTTTGAGCTGGACAGCTTCTTTGGAAGTTCAAAAGCTGGACTTCATAGAGCTGTATGTTCACTCGGTATTGACAGCAGAGTAGACGCTATGCTTGTTTTAGGCCAACCGTGTCTCCGGTTAGGGTCACGTGACTACTGTCTAGAAGCTGGTGATAAGGCAGAACACGGCACCTGCCTCGAGCCCAAGGCCACACGTAGAATTCACTGCACTATTAACCTTGCGTACAAGGGACAAATCGTCTTTGTGGTCATTGTTGGGATCAGGACCAGGTCCTGGTTGGGATGCCTTTAGAAGATAAGCCTTTTGTGTGTACACTCCCATTTTGGCCAATCCTTCTACCCTTTTCTCTCTCTCCCTAAGCCGAAAGCGTGCTAGAAGGTGCGTGGTCACGTGGTTTGACGGATGACACATTAGACGTTTGCAATCTCGGAATGCGTTTTGCGGGGGATCTAGTTCGGCGTGTGTTCGCCCTGCGTGGCTGCCGCGGATTTCTGCTTCTGCAAGCGATTTCTTCAAAGAAGCCCAAGCATTTTTTGGTGATGCGTTTACTGTTCGGTTCTACAAATGACAGCTTGAGCTACATCGTGTTGAATCTTCATGGACATCTTCCTTCTCGTTTTTGTGTTTGCCGTGGCCGTGTCGACATCTATCTCTTATTGCACCTTTCAAGCCCCGTCTCGTCAACGTAAGTGCGCTGCAACCTCCTTCGCGACAATTGATCGTTTTCCTAAAGGTACTTTTCCAGATTATCTCTATAATCAGGCCGTGTCTATCTCCTGGCAGCCGGGAAAATAATTTCTCCGAAATTCTAAAATCATGTCTTTTCAATCAAAATTATGGGTTATTCTTATAATTTGGTGCTTTTGAAGCGCCGTAGGAACATTTTTGGTGTGTGTTTTAGTTAGTTTTTGTCGCTATCGGACTCGTTCACCGCGGCCGCGTTGCTCGCTCGGCTCCATGCAACGCTCTGTGTCGCGCGACGTGCCCACGGCGGTAGCTCTTGCAAGAACTGATTTTTTTACTTTGGTGATTTTGTAGCACGGTGTGATTACTCTTTGTTTTGTTTTGCTAGTTTCTTTGTTGTTTTTCTTTAGCAGATTTTCTGCACTACGGCCGTGCAACCGTGTTGCTCCATCGCCTCCATGTCGTACGTAGTGCCTTCGGTGTTCGTTCCTGTGCAGAAATAGACCGTACGGCTCACCGAGTGCGCAGCTTATGAAAAATGCGGCGCATTTTTCATTAGCCCAAGCGATTTAGAAACCGCATGTGCGCGATTTGGCGAGCGGCGGGACGAGCGACGGCGACCCACTTCGCTGCCGCTCGGTCACTTGCGTGACGTGGCAAACCGCATGAAAGCGACGGGAGCAAACGACCAAGGCAATGAACGCTAAGTTTTCTAGAAATCCCAAAACCGAGCTACGCGACAGGCGGCATTGAAGCGTGAACCGCGTGTAAGCGATTTAGCGAGCGACAGCGACGGGAGTCGGCGACGAGCGACGGAGATTTCTCACGGTCACACGTAGCGTTGCTCGGTTATTGGATTTCTAGAAAACGTCGCTTATCGCCTTGGTCGCTCTCTCCCGTCGATTTTATGCGGTTTGCATCGTCGCGCGAGCGACCGAGCGACAGCGAAGCGGGTCGTCGTCGGTTGTCTCGTTGCCGTCGCTCGTCTCGTCTCGTCGCTCGCTAAATTGCTTACATGCGGTTCAGCCTTTACGCACGGTACTCGGCGGCAACAAGGAAAACGGCCCGCCCCCGAGATCAATGTTTCTTCTCTCTTCTGTTCAACGAAGCTTCTTCAACGATATGAAATTCGCACACACTAGCAACGAACGACCGCGTACCCAAGCCAGTCAAACCGCGACCTCGAAGATAGCGGATCGACGGTGGCGCTCCCTGGCAAAATCGAACCTGCAGGCTCAGTGAATACCACCTATTCTTGCAGTTTTGTTTTAAAAGAAGCCGTGAAAGCTACACTTATGCGGTTTGTGCGAGTGAGTTATACGCCCAGTGGGACATTGTGTGCTTTGCTAATCTTTGCGATAAGTCGGCTAATTAATTGAAATTCACTCATTAACTTTTAATTTGTGAAAACAGACATATGGTTTCAATTAGAAACTTGCTGAGCGTCGTCCAAAACCCCTAAATCAGTAATTTTTAGAAAGACTTTGAGCGCGTGTGAAGCGCAGTAGTGCGCTGAAGTTACCACTCGTGGAGCACTTACAAAGCTGGGGCTACATAAGAGACGGAAAAATTGCGCGGGCGCCTTACCGAAACCACTAGCCTTGTACCTGCTCCACGAGTGGTAATTTTAGTGCACTACTAGGCTGCTCACGCGCTGAAAGTCTTTCTGAAAATGACTGATTTAGGGGTTTTGGACGACGCTCAGCAAGTTTCTAATTGGGATCATATGTCTATTTTCACTAATTGAAAAGTTAAATAGTGAATTTCAATTAATTAGCCGACTTATCGCAAAGATTAGCCACTCACATAATGTCGCCCTGGGCGTATAACTTACTCGCACAAACCGCATAAGTGTAGCTTTCATGGCTTTTTTAAAATCAAATCTGGAAGAATAAAAAAAACACCCTGTATATCCAGGTTGCTTTATTTGATTGGTACATATCTGCCCTGATATGGGAGGCAGATGTACCCCTATCTGGCAGACCCAGATATGGATATATAAAAAATTGGGCAGATCTGGCTAGATAAGCCTTATATAAACTGATGTGCCTGATATGGCCAGATATGCCCAATTTTTATATAACCCTATCTGTTTTTTATATCATTCCAGATCTGCCATTTTCGTAAGGGTTCATAAATTTGAGTTCATAAATTATGCTACCTTGGTATACCAAGGTAGCATAATTTATGAACCCAAATTGGATTAGTATCCGAAAATTTAGGACACTTAAAAGCCAGAAGCCAAGGTAAAGCCGTACTTAACAATCTTTTGCCAGAGCCTGGGTATCTTGGCCCAAACTCGCCAAGCAAGTGCTGAAGTTAGGCTTCACTGTTGGTAGTTTGACTGTTATATGGTTTTTTCGGCCTAAATTTTCAAACAAGTGCCAGCCTTAAGCAGATCGGCTGTCGTATGGCCATTGGCACCTCGTCAGGCTACTTTGTCTCGTCTTTCGTGACTTCAAACCCTCCAAAAGGAGCTTCCTCTCACCTTGGGAAAATAAAAATGGTTGTTTGATTGACTGATCTTCCGATTGGAATAACCTGCCAAGTGAAATTGTGGAAACAGCATTGTCAGAGCTGTTTTTTCAAAAGATTCAATGTTTCTTCTAACTACCGTTGTGTATTACTTCTTGAATAATTGTGTTTCACCTTGTGTTTGTAATGTACAAATTTTATGTATGTGCCCCTCCCTACTTAATGCCTCTTCAGGCGATGTAGGTATGCGAGTAAATAAATAAATATATAAATAAACCACCAAGGAAATGTCAGCGTTAGGATTCACGGCTGACAGATCGGCTGTCGTGCGGCCATTGGCACTTCATCAGGCTACTTCGTCGCGTTTTTTGTGACTTTGGACCCTCCAATTAAGAGTTCCCTCTAGCCTTGGAAAAAAGGCTTCACTGCTGGTTCTTCGGTTCATACGTGGCCTCTCTGACTTGAGTCTAGCACTTTGGCAATTACGTGGGAGCCAGAGAAAAGCCGTAGATACGACACAAAAATTACTCTGACACTTACTGACGCCGTGTAGCAAGACCGTATTAAGCCCGACTTAGGCCCCTGAGATTTCAAAGCTAGTCCAAAGTTAGGCTTTCTTTACCTGGGCATTGCTCGAGCCTTGTCAGGCTTCGCATTTCTTTGGTACGCAGTCACTATTTGGTTGCAAACAACCAACGTGGTGTTTGAAATTGAAACGAAGTGGATTGAATGTTTTTCTGCAGGTACAACGTGGTGTTCCTGGTGCTCACATACGTGGTGCCGGTGACCACCATGATCGCAACGTACACGCGCATGAGCCTGGTCCTGTGGGGGAGTCGCTTCATCGGAGAGTTCACCGAACACCAGCACAAGGCGCTGCAAAGCAAGCGGAAGGTAAGTCGGACGCCTATCTTGCTTAAAATTGCAAGCTCCTCCGCATCGAACGCACCCACCAGTTCCCGAACAAATCATGATTTCCGGCCCAAACAGAATAGCAGCTTTCAAGCGACCTAATGGGCTGATACCGTGATGTCTCGGTAATACGGACCCCGTTAATATGAATGCCCCGCTATATCGACAACATTTTCGGGACGACCTCGGAACGTGAATGCATTTTGTCTCGTTATTACCGACAAGACGTTATGGACACTTGGAGGGAGGGGACGTATCGGGGAGACATTAATGCACCGCAAAATTAACGCACAAACAAACATCGCCCTCAAAATAACGAAAGCTTAAAAATAGACCTCCTGGATGCTTCGCACTGTTTCAAGAATTGCTTTTTCGAGATATTTTTTTCAACTTTGATGTTATTGGGATTTTAGCTTGATATTTAACGACATAAGCACACAAGTTTTTTTTTTTGGCGAAGCGAGTAACGTTCAGCCGTACCGCTTCTTAGCGATCGTGACTTCAAATATTACTGATTAATTGCATTTTATCAAGCAGAAGTAAGGTAAAACATTTCCTAGCTCCATCCCCTCTTCCTTTTTCTTCCTTCGGTTTTCCTAGCCAACGCGAGACTTATCTACGTTGATATTAAGAATTCGCGTTGACATGCCTTTTTTCAGGTTAAAAAAAAACGAAAACGCACGCACACACACAACACGAGTGTAAGAAGAGGACACAACGAGAACTACCTACATCCATTTTACAAATGTTTTTTTTTCGTGTTTGCCTTGAGATTATGCCACAAAGGTTATTATAAGGGCTAGTCGTTTTTTTCTTTCTTTTTCAATATCTGGCAGTTTGTTGCGTATTCCATATGACGGCTCCGTAATAAAGTGAACTAAAATAAAGTAAGGTGGCATTTCTTTTACACGAATAGATGTATCAAGCTGATTCATAGAGAGGAAAAGGCGGCAAGCAGTGTCGTCACTTTGTCCGATTTATTTTATGACTAATCATCCCTCGCTACAATCCTAGCAAGTGTAGCCACACGAGCAAGTGTGGCGGCCTTGGAACAACAATCTGATAACCCTTGCAGTGAACAAAAACGAATTACAAGCTGTCGATCCTTTTCCATCTTTGTCAACGATACTGAGCTGAACTATGCAAGGAATGACGGGAGGAAGGTGCAAATACTGTAAGCGACTTTATTTTCGCTGGCTGAACATTTCACGAGTATTACAAGTTGTGTTTTGCAGGAATATTTCACGCTCTCAAAAATTTCAATTGGAAGTTACATGCTATATATGTTTGGCACCGTGAGGTTGTCTGTTTGCGTGATCAGTTTTTTGCGATATTTTTCAAATCCCGAAGTTCGCGAAAATTAAGTCATTTACACTACATAGAGACGCAATAACCTGGCCACTGTCTGTGAGTGAATGCAGCAAGACCATGTGCTACACTTTATTTAACGTTCCAATATAACCATTTCCGAGCTTCGCTTTGCATATTAAAAAAAGAAAAAAAAGCTCTTTAGGTGGTGACACACGAGGCGCAAACAAACACACACATATCGGTCAGCCTGGGACAGACATCGCTTCTGGAAAGGCAAAAAAAAAACCGTGCTGAATCTTCAAAAAAAAAAAGAAGATAACTTACAAGGCGGATTATCTCAAGTTTTACTCGCAATTTACGTCTTACGGTCAATGGTCCGTCTTATTATTCTATACCTACAATAATTTGCCGATGAGTCCACAAACAAATGGCCTTCGACCTAATGTTTACTTGAGTAAAAGCTTCTTACAAGGAATACTTAATGGAGAGTATAATTTACGAAAATCAAATATAATATGAAGTCTTCAGATTGCACGAAACAGCAGTTAAACAATAATAATTTGAGTCCAAATCAACCCAGTTGACTATATTTGGTATCTGTAGCCTCAGAGCCATCCTTACATCTGCAGCCTAAGAGCCATTGCTTGCCATGAGCAAAGTGTGAGCTTCACGGGAGCGCAGCCAAGATGTTCCCCAAGAAGGATACAGGTACTCATGTCATAAACTGTGGAAAGGATACTCCAGAAGTTGTCCCTCATTTTGAATTAAGAATGTTGAAAAGGTGCTCCGTGTACATCAACGGGTCGTCCTCCGCTACTGTCCGACGGGTCGGCGACGAGAGGGCGCACGCAGTTGCCGAGCCGGTCTCCGGTATGTCTCTTCTCGCTTCAGGTTGTCAAGATGCTGTCCACCGTTGTGACTCTGTTTACGGTGTCCTGGTTGCCGTACCATCTGTACTTCCTGTACGTCTTCCACCACCCGAACGTGGCCTACGTGGATTCCATCCAGCATGTCTACCTGGCCATGTACTGGCTCGCCATGTCGCATGCCATGTACAACCCCATTGTCTATTATCTCATGAACAGGAGGTAAGACGTATTACTTTCATTATGGCTGCCGCTGAGGTTTGCAAACATCTCAGTGAACGTTTCTGCATATTATTTGAAACAAATTCACCCTAGCTTGATTGCGTGCTGCGTAAAAGAAAGGTGGTAATTATTGCAGAAAAAGAGAGATGCAAATTCTTGCACTATTTGAAAAAAAAATAATAACGCGTCAACATTTTAGCGCAGCACGCGTGTAGGTCTATATGTATTTAAATTGCGCAAGCTAGAGAAAACGTGAATATTTCTTTAAATTCTATCTGTTCTAAAACATCACGCGTGACATACGAGTCTACTGGCAAGAATCGAGTTTTCGATAAAACAATACTCTTGTTATAAAAAAACAATAATCTGCCCCACGTCTGCTCTAGGGGCAATTCATTTGCAACTATGTGTTTCTTGTATTAATGTGTGTTCATTGTCTCTTGAATTGGTCACACGTTGCCGGGCCACCGTGTTTTGTGTGCGGCGTCCCGCAACAAAACAGTTGCAGTTTGGTGCCCTCTGTCGTTTTCTTTCTCGCATCATCATTATTTATCTAATGTTTTCTGTATATTTACCAAAGCCGATGGTGCTCACGATAAAGAGAGGTAATTTGACGTCGGTTATTGTCGCTTTATTTGAATACATATCGATTGGTTGATCAAGTAATCGTGATGAATGATAAACACTTCGCACACTCAAACTTGAAGTATATGAACGCGAG
The DNA here is from genome assembly GCA_037355805.1 of Ixodes ricinus. NCBI lineage: Eukaryota > Metazoa > Arthropoda > Arachnida > Ixodida > Ixodidae > Ixodes > Ixodes ricinus. The sequence goes on from JAZHYW010070275.1 coordinate 242,426, forward strand.
ACACCTCAATGGCGTGGCGCTGACAAACATGCGCAACGTGTTTATGCTATTAAACACTGAATTGTTTAATGCATGAGCAATAGAACGCTCGTTTTCACGAAAACCCGACAATGCCAGTCAGTGTGTCAGAGCCATGCATGACGTCGCGAGGAGAGTGGGTTGGTGAGGACGTATCGTGTCGGCTTAAAGGGACCATGAAACGATTCTGAAATCGAATTTCATCCACCGCATGTCGTAAAAGGTGTGAAAAGAAACACAAAACCACAAAAATAGGGAGCCAAAAAAATTATTCGCTATAGAACTTTTAAAAGAAAACTGGACTCTTTTGCGCCTTCTTTCCTTCGAAAGCTCTCTGCCTTTTCACTGCGACGCATCCGCGGAATCGCAGCCCGTCAACCGAATCCACGTCGGCTATTGGGTAAGAGCCTACCTCACCAGAACCGCGATCATAAACAATAAATAGCCGGCGAATGTTTCCTAAAAGTTTTGTTAAATAATATTCAGATCCACATTTTGTAGCATAATTAGAGATGTGACGAAAATTGCCAAATTTGATAATGCTGAGAGCCATGCGCCATCTATCGTGTGGTAAACAAAGCAACTACTACGCTTGCGCAGTAGGGCCGACAGCGTCGCTCAGTTACTTGATCGCGACGACCAACGAACGTTTATTTTTCTACGTGTTCTTCTCGCGCGTCCCGACTTCAAGCAGCAAGAAAAAAGTACTTGAAACAGACCACGACGAACAAGAACGCTGGATCCACAAACACCCGAGAAAAGCAACAACGGCCACGAATCCACCGACCCTGACCAAGCGAGCTGGGCAGAATATAAGCCTAGTAGGCACTCCGACTCGGCGCAGCGTTGCTTCGACGGTACTTGGCCAAGACCGTCTGCCCACGACCGGCTGGCGTGCTGAATGGAATATGCCCGCGCGACCATAGGCGTAGACTTCGGGGGCAACGGGTGCCCTCCCCCCCCGGTGAAATCAGGGTTCGGAGAGGGGCGGCAGAGCCCCCCCTCGGGCCCGGGCCATGATCCTTACCGAGACGCTGTTTACGTGCCATGTAACGAGCTTCTAGTAGTGGCATGTAACCAAAATAACGCCCACGTTGCCTTTATTGACAAAATACATAGGAAATTAAATCCCAGCGTGCTTTGTTAGCTTCAATCTCCAGTTCTAACGAAAAGGTAACGCTCAGCACCCCCCCCCCCTTTCCGGAGAACTTCTCACCCTGCCCCTCCCCGGGAAAATGGAAAGTCCACGCCGCTGCGCGCGACCCTTGTGGACCCTTCCCGTATTATAGTTTGATCGCTGACCTCATTTTTAGATTAAGAGGTGAGGTCAATCTCTTCCCTTGTCATCTCCTTGCTTTCCGAGGCAGTGTTGACGAACACTGTCGTCGAAAAGGGACTCTCGTCGATTCTATATTCTTGTTTTGTGTGATATAGAGCTCGAATAAACGCCGTATGGATTACCTTCGTAACACGGTATGTGCACTTTGTTATTAGTATGCCATTTTTATTCTGACACGACTGCACGTCACTGTCGAGCTATAACAGTTCGTGGGAGCTACGTGCGATGCCGGTCCAACCTTCGTTTGCCGAGTGTCACGTCAGTATCGAGTTGCAATCGTAAAAGATCGGTCCCGAAGCGCTTACCAACAGCGCGAATACAGCACTTCCATCAAACGCGCGCGTCCGCTCCGAGTGCGAACAGGTATTTACGTGGCTCTTGCTGACACTGTCGTAGTTCAAACGTATCTTTTAACGTCGGCTCGCTCCTGCATCTCCGAGGCCGCGAAAAACGCCGCGGCAATTTGTTTCCATCTACGTCACTTTGCAAACGACTGACACGGGCCGCCTTTTACCAACAATGACAGTTGGGTTGACTTCTGGAGTCTTCACCGGAAGACTCGCCGCACTTCCCAACAGGCATACCGGCGTATGAGACTAGTCCCATGCCGTCGCTGTAGCGCAACATATCTCATTGAATTTCGCTCAGCTGCGATGTGTCCATGGCTATCGCGGCGATGAGAGGCGCCGATTCAGAAAATACGTCGGTGACATCAGCGCAGTAAAACCTACCAGCGCACCTCCAACTCGCCGCCGCTAACGCTCCCATGTCTCCTACTGCCGAGAGAACTTCCGGTTCCTGTGCCAGAGTACGTCACGACCGTCAAAATTACGCCGCAACTTGTTTTGCGGTCAGTTAGAGAGAAAAGAAAAAGTCGATATTTCATTAATTTTTTGTGTAGAAGTTAATGAACCGAGACGAAAACGGATGCCTGTTCGGCATTCAGTGAACGTTGAAGGTTTAATGTAAAAGTTATCTGGCAAAAGTGAAAAGGTCATTTCATGGTCCCTCTAAGGCGGCGGAGAGAGAGGAGAGGGTGACGCGTACTGACGTCAGCGCTCCGGACCAATACGAGCGCGGAAAAGCCGAGAAGACGCCGCGCCGCTTTGGAATGCGGCCCAGGGGCCATAATCAGGATACTTGGCGAAAACGTCGGCGAGAAATCTGGCGGCCGTGATTGGCCAACGCTGCACTTGACCTTGGCGCCGGCCAATCAGTGCCGCCGAATTTCTTGCCGGCTTTTTCGCCAAGTGCCGAGATAAGCTCCCCAGCTCAGTTGCAGAGCCGTATATTAGGAGAGTTTGGCCAATGGGCGGAGCAAAGGCCGCCTCCAGGATCGAATATTTCTCCCCGCGGTTAGATCGTAAACTAAAAGTGCGACACAGCGTCAACCAATCAGCAATATTGGGAAGGAAATTTAAAGTATTAAATAGAAACATTCAATCTCGGCGTCTAGGTGAGAATGGAGTAATTAGCAAATCAGCAGCAATGACCGCAACTACGGAGTTTGCTCTGGTTTGAAGCCCACGTTCGTTTATTCCACCGTTGAATATGGACGTGACGAAAACCTCACATGCGCCAAGTTTTCAATCCCCAAGAGTTAGTACCTTTTTACTCGAGCGACGCTAAAACGGCTTACATTAGTCGAGTCGCATTTTTAGAGCTCACGACCACCGCTAGGAGCTGTTTCCCGGCCTGTGGTTGGCCACGAGATGCTCGCTTATTCTAACCAATGAATGGCCAAACTCTCCCAATACACGACTCTGCTCCGTTGCTGCTCCAGTGAAGACACCGAGAGTGTCGACGGAAGTAAGCCGAGGCCACGCGTCCATTAAATTCTATGGGATTGATCGTTGATCAATCCCATAGAATTGATAGTCGAACCAATTTTTTCATATTTGTTTTTTCTTGGGGAGTGGGGAGGCATTTGTGCTGAAGATATGAAAAACATAGTTTACGTCACGTAGCCACGATTGTTTTCTTCGAAGGTGGAGGGGGCGCGGTAGGAGCACCTTGTCTTATTATTGGGAACGGCAAGGGAAGTTACGTACCTTATATATATTTTGTTATTTCTCTCACCTCAGGATTACACCTAATGAATTTATGTGCATTTGAATTTTATTATTGCGTTTGCATTAGAACGCCCGTTTTAACGAAATCCCGGCGGTGTCTTTCGTTCGTCAGCGCCGAGAGAGAGGGAGAAGGAGAGGAAGAAAGTGACGCGTTGGACACTGCCATTGGCCCGAAGTGGTGACGTCAGCACACGTCAACCTATCCCGCTCTCCCCGCCGCTGACAAAATGACAGACACCGCAGGGTTTTCGTCAAAACAAGCCCTTTCGTTTTCGTGAAAGCTACACTCACAGCTGGCGCGGAGCCAGCTTAAACGCAGATCCCTTTCATGTTCTTTTTGCCATTTTGTAACTGAGTGTTTTTATGTTGTCACTGTCTGTGCAGTGGCTTTACCGATATAGTGCGGTATGGGAACAAAAATACAGGGTGAAACAAGGAGACGGCAGGATCTTTAAATCGACCGGAAAATTCCGTTTCTTAACCTATCGCGCTACGACTTTCTGCAGCGTTGCCCACAGATGGTGCATTTTTTTTTGTAGAATTTGCAAAGAACGAACTTATCTGAAGAAAGAGTAAAGAAAGAAAAAGGCTTAGCTCCTATGGAAACGCAGCGACGCCACCGGTCTTCAAACAACACGGCGCCGTTTCGCACGGGAGACAGGAGATGGCGCAACGAACGCCGCCAACGAACGAGCATACGGCGCCGAGAGCCGGCACTTTAGCAGACGATCCTTTCGACTCAAAAACGGCCCGCGTTCCGCAGGCTGCGACAGTCGCAGAAACAAAAACAGGCGCGGTAACAACAAGGAACTGCAGTTGCTTGTCTGCTAAACACGCCGGCTCTCGGCGTCGTCTGCTCGTTTGTTGGCGGCAGTTGGCGTCGCGACCGCTTGCGCCATCTCTTGTCTCCCGTGCGAAACGGCGCCGTGATGTTTGCAGACCGGTGGCGTCGCTGCGTTTCCACAGGAGCTAAGCCTTTTTCTTTCTTTACTTTTTCCTCAGGTAAGTTCGCTCTTTGCAAATTTTACAAAAAAAAAAGCACCATCTGTAGGCAACGCTGCACAAAGTCGTAGCGCGATAGGTTAAGAAACCGAATTTTCCGGTCGATTTAAAGAGCCTGCCGTCTCCTTGTTTCACCCTGTATATGTCTTGGTCTCGTCATTTGCACACCTCTAACCTACGAGCGCATCGCCTGGTGCCCCAACGCGTCTAGAGTCACAACATATTTCAAGAATGACGAAAGTATTTCATCAGATAAATCCAGCCAAAGGTGTGGCTATGCACCCAATCCAAATTATAGGTTATTCTTACGGAACCATCTCCCGTTGATGATGGAAGCGAAATTCTAAGCGTATAATTGGAATATGCAAATATATCGTTAACAGCAAGCTCGAAAAGTAACGCACGTTTCAATATTCGCGGGATATGAATGTGTTATCTTTTATGTTCTCAAAGTACAGTCTACTAACCCCGGTATGATCGCCACGGCCCAGGTTCCGGCACTACTTCCGGATGTTTCTGCGGGGCAGTTGCGCGTCCACGTGGCTGGAGACGAGGCCGTCCCTGAGCATCACCCCAGCCAGCCGCTGGGGCACACGCAGAGGCACCGACAAGTTCTACCCGGACGTCGCTCGAGGTCCGGACAAAGTCCAAGACGACAGTCATTACCTCAACAGGAAATTTACGGTGGCGCATGGAAAGGCCACCAACGGAGATGTGCTGTTGTGACCAAATTACCGCCATCTCCTCTTATCCATATATGGGACCGTTTAGTAATCCGCTGTGCGTTCCTCTATGGAAAAAGACGCAATGGCGGGAAGACGGAGATGCATACAATACCTGACGTGTGAAAAATGACGTCCGCAAAAATATCATATCCATCCGTTGTTCCGTTTAGTATGCGACTTAACAGTCAAGGTCGTGCAAAATAAAATCTTCTACCGCGCTGCTATATATAGTCGGTGACAGGTCAAGAACGAAGTGGAAGCTCCTCCCACCCCTTTCCACTTTAGTAGAACGAACGCGGGAGAGGAGGCGACCTCTTCTCCACCGTCCGCTCCGCTGAAGTGGAAAGGGGTGGGAGGAGCTTCCACTTCGTTCTTGACCTCTCATCGACAATAGTGACATTACCTGAAGCGAAGAAGGGATCTCTGAATCCGACACATAAAAAACCGGGGTTGGGCGGGACATATTTATGTATATGTATTATAGAGGTATGAAGTACCTCCGCAAAGAGAAATAATAATAAAAAAGTCACGAAGTTTGCGCGAGATAGATATAACGGACTCACTCAATTTCTAACATATTCTTCCGTTCTGGTTTAATATTTTTCTTCAATACTTGAGCGGCTCTAGAAAATGAACTAACACTTTCGCGAGTGTCAACAAGCCGCGTGGTTTACACTCAAAAGTAGTCGCGACCGCATAAACTGTCGATAGCATATTTTAGAAATGGTGTCATGGTACTTTCAAGTCGAAAACGTATGCGCAAGTGGTCGGTAAGCCCTTGAAAAAACCCTAAGCCTTAATGTAAAAAAACTCCTTTATTTTTTCATTTATTTCAACGCAAGTTGTTTTTTGGTTTAATAAAGTTTTACTTTTACTGTACTCTAGAAGAATTGTGTAACTATATGGCTTATAAAAGAGTGCTAAGGCTTATGTCGTTCAAAATGACATTTTCCCTGCTTTTCATGTTTGCAAGGGTGTAAAAAAGATGTCCTTTTTAAGGTATATAAAAATTCGTTTGTGCGTTAATATTATCATTACATTGCATCAATAAAAACAGACTGCCCAGAGTATGGTATTTCGGCTTCTTCAGAGAAATGGTATACTGCGTTTCAACATGAGTCCAAAAGCACCCGACTCTACGAGCTGATGGGAGCAATAAGAGAGCCTCAAAAGGGCACCATCGGGGTGCTTGTCATGATTCTGTACGTGTTCTGTCTTCACTGAACCAATCATAAACAAAAAAGGCATAGTGACTTGTGTTTTTCAGGCTGCTTGATTCGTCCCATTACTTAGTAGCGCCGGCTGCGTCTGGACTTAAGAGGGCGCGGTACGTCTATTTATGCGTCCGTTTCAGACACCTGACGGCGCGCGGCTTGTTACGTGGTTGAACGCGCGACTTCTAGATGGCGCCAGTATCGAAGTGTGAAAATGCCCGCGTTAGCCGCTGCGTGAAATAGGTCCCCGAAACGTGTCTTGTTCTTCCGGCGGAGGAAGTTTCTCCCTCTCTCGCTCGCGCTTGGTATGTCTCTGGTCAGTCAGCTCAGTGTGCATTGCCTCGGACGTCAGTGACCAAGACTCGTAGTTGGGCTACTTGGTTCATGATACTGTGTAAACGTGTATGCGCAAAAAACACGGAGGACGAATACGAAGAATTAGACAAGGACAAGCGCGTGCAACTTTGCGCTTGTCCTCGTCAACCCCTTCGTGTTCGTCCTTTGTATTTGCACATACAAATTTACTCAAAAATGTAAACACCCAAAATAAAAATGCGGAGTCGGTTCCAACAAGTTGATACTAAAGACCTCGTCAACTTTTGTATATCCGGATTTTCGGCGTCGTACATCTAGGTTCTAAAGTTCGCCGAAACTTCAACTTTGAGGACCACTCGACAAAGTGTGACCTTTGGACAGTGTTGCCAGGCTTCTACAAAAATATATAATTAAAAAAATAATGATTTTGCAGCTCAATTAGCAGTTAACAAAATAATTACCTATGGAAACGCAATATGAAAGCCAAACAGTATATTAAAGGGATACTACAACGAAATTTCGGCGCTCATTTTTTGGTCTATATGTGTTCAAAGGAGCAGTATCACATCGAACACACCAATATCTTGAAAAAAAAGTCACGAAAAGAAATTTCAAGACGAATCAAACGATTAGCAAAGAGCACCTGGTGGATGTAGCTAACGCCTCGTTTGTAATGCCCGTCTAGGAACCTTGACAGCTAGTGACGGTGACTGTCTCGCCTCCGGCCACGACGAGAAAAGAGGGGAAGGAGGAAATCCCCTCTCCCCGAGAATCTCTTTTGTGTGATCCAAAAGTCGTTATTGTCCCTCTACACAATTATAGGAAATTAACCCGTCAATCGAAATTCGTACAAAAGCAGCCACTTCGGTGGCTGGAACGACTAGGCCATCCTCTTGACGTCAGCCTCGCCGTAGCTTTGCTCGTCCCGAGACGAACTACGTCACGATTGTGTTCGATGTCACATGCTCTCCGCTGGCTATTCTCCGAGCGCTTGCCAGAGTGGGCCGTTTATAACGAAAAATACAGCCACCAGGCTAAGAATACAAACGCGCGATTGTTATTTACGGATATTGGCTATCATAATCAACCTATTTTTGAACACGACGGGTATATTTCAAATTTCGTTGAAGTATCCTATTAATGCTTTAGTTGTTTTGGTACTTTCTTTATTCAGGTGGTGTCGGCCCTTCTACCACTTCCGCGCATGCGCACAACAGTAATTTTTATTCAAATTATGTGAAACTTTGTGTTGAACAGGTTTCGAAAATTTTTATCTCGTCGAAGACGAACCTTGCGAGGATTGCAACATCCCTCGACGTGACGCCTATTAAAGGGGTACTCCCTTTAATAGTTGGAGCGCTTAGTTAGCGCTTCATGAGCGCTGGAAGCAGCGGTCATGTGGCACCGACTTGCGCGTGACGTAGGGCTTGGTTAGCGCCTCAGAAGCGCTCCAGTAGGCACTCAGCGCTTCAGCAGCGCATCAGTAGGCGCGCGCTCGGTGAGCGCTTCAGCAGCGCAGTGTAAGCGCTCTCACGATCCTTGTGCCGTGCTTGCTGCTGCGAAACAGCGCGTGCAAGGCCATTCCGTTGTTGTTATTCTTCCTTTGGCGTTGAAAGAGGAGGAAGTAAAAGAGCCGCTTTCCAAGCAAAGTGTCGAGCAGACGATTCAGAGTCATGGACTCTGAGCGACTAATTGATTGGGTACGACCTCGTTGCTTTCTATTCGATATGCGTGACCCCTGCTTCAATGACACGCAGTTAAAAAATAATCACATTCGAAAGAGCTCTGTGTCTCTGTCCCTCAGCCTGAAAACCAGGTTTGCCGGATACCCGTCGGTATCTCGTTCACTCTTAGAAAAGTATGTGCGTCTATTTTCACATACAATACCTGGAGAGCCAATCACCGCAACTTACGGAGGTAGCTCGGCGAATGACGATGCCGAAACATATTTTTAAACCAAAAAACGCAGTCTGAGCTGTGACATTAAGCAAGGCACGCGTGACGTTTTGCATTGCTTAATGTCACAACTCAGACTGCGTTTTTTGGTCTAAACATATGTTTCGGCATCGCCATTCGCTGAGCTGCCTCCGTAAGTTGCGGTGATTGGCTCTCCAAGTATTGTGCGTGAAAATAGACGCACAGACTTTTTTAAGAGTGTTGGCGAAATATTTCGCGCACCCAGAAGGCTCTTCTGGGCGTTAAGTCGTCCACACACATATGCACTAATTGCGTACGTAAAAGCATTTGTCGCGTTTCTATTTCAGCGTCCCACATGTCCGCCATGGTACTGTTGATGCACACCCAGCCACAGGAACCGGAACCGCAGTGCACGCGCTAATCCGTAGAAATAACCGGCGTACCAGAAGCATTAACAAGGCGCTACTCAAGCGCTAACAAGACGCTACTGAAGCGCTAACAAGCCGCTACTAAAGGCCTAACAGGGCACTACAAAAGCGCAAATAACGCGTTATATTAGAACTAAGTCACGTAGCGCTAACTTAGTGCTCCGCTGTATGTGTGAACAGGCCTTAACGGTGGTAGGACACGAAAATTAAAAGGATAGATTATTCCTCAAATGGAATATCCGTAGACTACTTAGTATGTACAAATTGTTTCGCGGTTTTTAGAGCTCTAGGAATTGCAGTATTCAATTTACGAATTTTGATAATTTTGTTTATGTGACAACCAGGTAACACTGAACAGGTTAGTTTCATCTTGGCGCCTAGAATGAGCTCTCTCAGCCTAGGCGCCCCCATGATCGCCCAAGCACGACCCGCCGAGCTACGATCAGAAGGACTCACGCAACTCGGCAACCCCGACGCTATTCTCGCTCCTGTCCCCGGCCATTTGACTTTCCACCCTGCGTGCGCCTGCGACATTGTCCCGGATGGCGGCGACCATGGCGAGCTCGTCCGTGACTCGCCTTTCGCGGGAGCTAGTCGCCAGCGGGGCGCAGTCAAAATGAACACCTTCCAACATCTCTTGATAACAATCACTCTCATCGCTGCATCGACCAGTGTCGAAGACTTCGACGAAGCGAGCGATGCTGTAGACATAATCTTCCCGGACCGCATTCTCTAAACGAGGAAGGTAAACGAGGAAGCTGAAGCCTGAGACGCCAAGGGAGCCAAGTCTATCAGTACGTGCAAGGGGACGCCGCGCGGTGGGCTGAAGACGTCACCAGCCCGCCTCCCAAGGCGGTCTTTTCGCAATGGCCGAACCGAAGGTCCCGCATATAAATCCACTTATTCACACAATTATCGCGAAATTTTCCAAAAAAAGTTTGTTTGATTATAGGAACATCGACCGAAAGCCAGCCTGGCCAGCCCTCGGCGCACACTCGTGACTTCCTTTATTGCCGGGTATCTCGGCTCGGAAGAATTCATAATGGCCGCTGGCGAAGTCGAGGTACGGGACCGCGGGAAAGGGACTCCCTGAAATGTGAATGACGGGAAGGCATCCGCCGATCCCGGGGGATTGGTCAAGTTTCCACGGGGGATCCAGAGGCGGAGCGACTCCGTTCGGATCGCTTGCTTCATCTTGGATCTGGTCTACTGATCGCGGCCCACTCCAAAACGGCCAGTGGAGTTCGCCATAAAAAATAGGAGCGGTGTTTAGTCACTCCGGGGTTCAAATACGCTGCCACCATCATTAGTTCGGGGAGGGGGCAACAAATACGATGCCACCAACATTAGTTCGGGGAGGGGGACGGACGGACGGACGGACCGATGGATGGATGGATGGACGGACGGACGGACGGATGGACGGACGGACGGATGGACGGATGGACGGACGGACGGACGGACGGACGGACGGACGGACGGACGGACGGACGGACGGACGGACGGACGGACGGACCCTATTGAAAAAAAGTGAAAGCCGTTTACAACTCCCTGTAACCCCGAATTAGAGCGCAGCTCTTGAGGAGGAGGGAAGGGTAGGGGGGTCGGGGGGCAAGTGACCTCGGGGGGGGGAGGGGGTAACGTGACGTCACTGATCACGTCATCAATGATGATGACGATGACGATGCGGATGCCGATGACGTCATCAGTGACGTCACTGATGACGTCATCAGGGATGATGACGATGACGATGCGGATGCCGATGACATCATCAGTGACGTCACTGATGACGTCATCGGCATCCGCATCGTCATCGTCATCATCATCACGTGACCTCGGGGGTCACGTGAACTGGGGGCCACGTCACTGATGACGTCATCGGCATCCGCATCGTCATCATCATCACGTGACCTTGGGGGTCACGTGACCTGGGGGACCACGTGACATGGGGGTCACGTGACCTGGGGAGTCACGTGACCTTGGGGAGGTCACGTGACCTTGGGGGCAGGTCACGTGACCTTGGGGAGGTCACGTGACCTGGGGGTCACGTGACCTCGGGCGGTTACGCCGACGGCGACGGCGACGCCGCTCAAGCCGGAAACGGGCGCCTAAGAGCTGCGCTCTAAAAAGACCTTCAGCCCTGATGTGTTATGGGACCCTACTAGACCTTCAAGACTTCAGCACTTCATGACTTCAGACTTCAGTGATTTCAAACTTCAGACTTTAGCCCTTCGGCCTAACCCCTTAGCCAACATACCTTAGAAATGCAGCTTTCCGGAAAGCCGCGGCGGATCAAAATGTATGTAGAGCTTTCACTCAAACTTGAGCGCAAGCAGCTGCAGACAAGTGACCAGACCAAATAAGGACAACAGAGTTGATTGTCGCAAAAAAATATATATTTCGAGGTACTCACAATGCCGCTGGGTAAATTCCTGAGACGTATGGAAGTTCAACTAATAAAACCGAACAGATGCACCGCTCGGAGTGGAACTCAACGTCGACCTCGAGGGCCCGAAACAAAAAGAGCGCTTCAAGGGATGGGCGCGATCGGCGCGATGCTACACGGACGAGTCCGTCAAAACCGACCTCGCGGGCCCAAAACACAAAGAGCGCTTCAAGGGATGGGCGCGATGCTACACTGACGAGTCCGTCGACCACGACGCACGCACAGTAACAGCCGCAGCACGGTGTCGACAAACTTCGGAGCATGAGCAGCGAAGCGCCTCTCCTTTGCACGCTCGGCGACGGCCGAGCTGGCGGCGCTTCGCCGGGCACTGGCCTTGGCTGAAGCAGAGAGTGCCCTTGACCGCCTGTAATCCTGAGCTACTCGAAGGCGGCACTGACCCAGCTCGCCAACCTGGAGCGTGCACCACCGCTCATCAGAGAGTTGGCGAACGCGGCGATCATGTTGCAGCACCAAGAATGGAGAAATGTCTTCCAGTGGCTGCCGGCCCACTGCGGCATTCGAGGGAATGAGAAGCCGGATCGCTTGGCGGCTTCATCCCAGGCCGACGACGCTTGTCCGACCTTCAGCGTGGCTGCGTTCTCGGACGCACGACTCCTGGTGAGTAGGGCCATCCATGTGTACCACCCAGATATCGAAAACAGCCCCGTGCCGCCCAGACTTCCGAAGAACCTGCCGAGGAAAGTCGCCGCAGGAATGCACAGACTTCGTTCGCACAAACAGCGCCTTCACACGAGCTCACCGAGCGCCAACAGCCAACAGGAACAAAGACTTTCCCGCCGACCTACGACCGTTGCCACCGGCAGCAAATTGACCAATCCGGACGCGGGGATGTTGGGGATGTCACAGCGACTCTAATTTCAAGGCGCCCCTCCCAGTCGGGCGCTGGTAAAAGCAGACTACTTTGCTTTCGGGGCACTCCACATTCCGGATGCCGTGGTCTGCGTGGTCAAACCCCTCTCCCAAAGAGAAGGAGGGATCTGGGCAGTGCGGGGGCGAGTGCGGGGGTGCGGCCGGGACTTGCTTCGGCAGCCCGAAGACACGTTTGGAAGCCGCGATCTTATGCCGGCTAAAATGCCGGCAATTTCTCAATAAATCGCATTTTCAACGCTCCGTTTCTGAAGCAACAACCAAGCGCTGGTGGGCCTTGAATTCGTAAATATTGAAACGCTGTATACACGCAGACGGTGCTAGGAAATGTAAGTAAAAATAAGCATTACGTATAAGTCCGTCTCCTGTCCGTCGCATCTGTCACACATTTCGGACCGGCTTGGCTTACTTTGTTGGGCGGCCAACTGGGGGGGGGGAGATCGTCCGATAAAGCTAGCTCGATAGACTTCTGTCTGTTCTCAATGGGCGGCGATATGTGCGCAACGTTTGCACTCAAATAGTTTCGATCAAAGCAATATTCGCTTGCAACTGCGTCTACAGAATGAACCGATATAAAGAGCGAGACAACAGGTTTACGCACTCACGTCACCGAAGCGGTCTGCCGATAAACAGAGCACGTTTACGCACTACCGTCTTAGGATGAATTCTACGAGGTCCTCCTGATAATGTCTGGTGGGTTTCACAGACCCTTTAGAACGGCCCTGAAAGGCCTACAGACCTTTTAGGACGATCCTGAAGGAACGCACACTTCTCGGAAAGATATCTTGATGGGCCCCACAGACCTAGTAGAGGAGTCTGGTGGGCCCATCAGACATTTCAGGATATCCTAAAAGGCCCCTCAGAGCCTCACAAAAATCCTAGTAGGCCTCACAGACATTTTTTAAATAGGACGGACGGACGGACGGACGGGCGGACGGGCGGACGGGCGGACGGGCGGACGGGCGGGCGGGCGGACGGACGGACGGACGGACGGACGGACGGATGGACGGACGGGTGGATGGATGGATGGATGGATGGATGGATGAATGGATGGATGGATGGATGGATGGATGGATGGATGGATGGATGGATGGATGGATGGACGGACGGACGGACGGACGGACGGACGGACGGACGGACGGAATTTGGACGGATGGATGGATGGGTGGGTGGGTGGGTGGGTGGATGGATGGATGGACGGACGGACGGACGGACGGACGGACGGACGGACGGAATTTGGACGGATGGATGGATGGGTGGGTGGGTGGGTGGATGGATGGATGGACGGACGGACGGACGGACGGACGGACGGACGGACGGACGGATGGACGGGCGGGCGGGCGGGCGGGCGGGCGGGCGGGCGGACGGGCGGACGGGCGGACGGGCGGACGGACGGACGGGCGGGCGGGCGGACGGGCGGGCGGGCGGACGGCCGGACGGGCGGACGGACGGACGGGCGGACGGGCGGACGGGCGGGCGGGCGGGCGGGCGGGCGGGCGGACGGACGGGCGGGCGGACGGACGGACGGACGGACGGGACGGACGGACGGACGGATGGATCCGGTTGAAGTATTTTAATTTATCTTCAGAAACAAATGGTATCAAATTTAGAGAAGTCTTATCGTTTCGATAAGACAACGTGAGCTACATTTTTTTTTTCAAGGGGTTCTAAAATTATTTTTAACTTCTTCCTCCTTAGCTGTTCTCCTCGGCTATAGAAGGGAATGGCAAATCACCTGGTCGTGACAAAGTATTTTACGAAATGCGATGACTACGAGATTTCGCCGTGTTTTTCAAGAACACCATAAAGCCTGTCGTTCTCAACATAGATTTATTACAATCTGCGCTTGAGGTTCAATCGGTGTTAGTGTTTATGGGACTTCGGGCTTCAAATTAGGACAGACAGCAACCAGTTCACTTTGCCATGACCCTGTGCATTCCTATAGAAAATGTGGGTAAATTTTGTCTCCTCCGCTCAATACCATGAATTAACTTTGTTATTTGGGTCATAGCAGATAGTAGGGAACTTAATCAATATTATAAAAGTGCGATGAAACTGCATCGTGACATCACACCGGCGATGTCACGATGCAGTTTCTCCGCCGGTTTTTTAGCATAGACAGACAGTACTATGTTCCACGACAAGTGTGTAAAGAAAAGCAGCGCATCTAAGCAAGAATAACAGTCGAAAAGAACGTAATGCTTAACCAAGGAGCGCCACCATCCTGATCGACACTAATATTGATTATCTAGCAGATTTATGTGTCACTAAAAGGACCACTAAACAGGCAAAAATAGGAGGAGGAGGAAGTGCTTTTTATTATCGTGCTGAAGTTATCGGGTGGTAAGCGTTTTCTGGTTTTTCTCCATTTGACAAGTTTCCGACCATATCTATACAGAAACGCTGGAACGCTAGAACAAAGTTACCGTTCCACTCGTAAATGAGCTGCAAACTCAATGCAACGAATGTTATTTATTGTAAATCGCATTAAATACTCGGCATTAATTAATTTTGATCCTCTACATGCACAGGTTGGTACTGAACCAGTGTTAGTGGGTACTTATTGACGTATTTCTTACTTTTTGAGTTGATCTCTTTTTTTTAGCACGTGAGCTCCTGCAAAAATGCGCCTATGGCTTATTTGCGCTATCAGTGTCAAACAGTGTACATAAATACATGGGCGAAGCCATTTTAGCACCGTTTTTGATGCCATGAATTTAAGGAAAGCCTTATCTGACCAATAGTTTTGTCTTCATGTCTGAGAAATGTTTCAAGCTAATTTAGTAGGCACGAATTATTTGTGATATTTGCGCTTATACTCAAGCGCAGAGAGAAAATGCACTCCCTTTTTCCATAGAAATGCATTCCCGGAAGTCTATTTAAGACTGGCTGCTGTCTGCTTCAATTTGAAACCGCACACAAGCTTCAGTTAAACCTTCAGCGTACATTATAATAAACAAAAAATGTGTTTCGTGTGTATGCCGTGGGTGTTTGTCGAAGCATGGCCACACAAAAGCATACTGTTGGTCCGAGAGTGAGTTCTGCCCCCTCTGTGCGAGGACTCACCCCTCTATACAGTGCAACATTAGGGAGGGAGGGGAATTGAGGTGCCGGTCGTCCATAGCCCGCCGGGCCGATGCGCATCACGCATTCGGCCATGTGGATTGTTCCACGCTGGCGCTACTTGTAACACGCCTCAAAGGTAAGACCGACTACCGCAAATTGATTGCCTTTCCTCATGAGGTGTGCATATAAAGTGTACAGATATGTAAATATGCGTGTAGTTTTTGTTATAACTTTTGGACTGATCTTTAGAATCATGGGCTTTGACGGGCGCGCATCGGTGGTGGGGATGGGGCATTATGACTCAGAGACTAGAAGTAGCTACAAATTAACCAAGGCAAATCAAAGGCTGCCTCTAACCAACTTGAGCAGGCATGTGATGATATGGACCCAAGTTTTGAAGTTTTGTACGCATTCAAGAGCCATATGTATTGGGGGATAAACTTACAGGTATACCAATCAATATACAGAGCAATAGCCTCAACCGCTCCAAAATGTGCAATTGTCGTCCGAGACAAAAGCTGTACAATGATTCCCTTTCTAGTTAAACGAAATATAGTTGCAATACAATGCTCATACCATAATATGATAATTATAATAATTGATGTGTACATACCCACATTTTAAGAATTTAATAGAACACTGATAGAGTTAGATGGCATTTTGAGAAGTCGACATGGTAAATACTTAATCATAGCAGGCGATGCTAATGCTAAAAATGTAATATGGGGTGGTAACATTAATTACGACACAGATGAGCAATTGAGTAAATTCTTTTTAGTGCATAACTTCTTCATTCTTAACGAAAAGGACTCAGAAGCAACCGTTTCGAACCGCTAAGGGTTGGAGTTGGATCGACCTTTCAGTGGCATCTGGGGAGCTGGTCCCAAAGGTCACACACTGGGAGATCCAGGATAAAGAAAGAATGAGCGATCATAAATATATTTCTTTCAGATTTTTTGATACAACTTCACATAAAATTATAAAACTAACAAAGCATTGTATTTCTAAACTTTTGATATCATTAAAACAGATGTAAGGTTAAGTAACCTTGCATTTCGTCGTCATACAGCTGAGGAAATAGGAAGTACCTTAAATTACTTTTATTGTCGATTCAAGAGATGGGTTAAAGGTAGCGAAGGAAATGTTACAATATATGGTGGTGCAACTTCATGGTGATCTGAGGAATTACAACAATACTAGATTAAGAAATAATGCACATCGAAGAAGCTACCAAAGATGTTACAATTCGGATATGAGACCAATATACAAAAGACAATATCTACATTTTAAAAAAGACTATAAAGAAATGATTAAAACAGCAAAAATAATTTCCGGAAGCAATGTGTGCTTTCAAGCTACAAAAAGATCACTTTTTGGTGTTCCGTATAAAAGAGCTTTTAATAAAATTAGAACAATCATAATAATTGCTCGAATATGTAAAATAATAAATCACTAAGTAGCTCACATATGGAATCCGTGAAATATATTTTAGACACATTATTTCAACCAGATAATATGTGAACAGATTTGCCATTATTAACTAACATAAGACATCGTATAATAAATCGAAATCTAGGCCTCCCGAATCCAGAATTTACATATCAAGAAATAGAAACTATTATAACAACATTGCGCATAAAAACTGCTCCGGGTATAGGTAAACTAACAGTACCAATTATTAAGAAACTCTGAGCATATCACTATCCATTTATAAATGTCATGTTCAACTCATGCCTCCAAGTAGGGTATTTGCCTAAAATATGAAAATATTGGTAAAGTTATACTGCTAAATAAATCAAACCGTCTAACTAACGATACTAGTTCTTGTAGACCCATATGTCCCAACTCGATTTTAGGGAAAGTTTTGGAAAGGCTTTTTTACACAATATTATAATATCTCGTAACAAAATCCAAATTGATTCATCCAAATCAATTTGAATTGACACATAATAAATCATCAACATTAGCATTATATAACTTAGTGCAACATCTCCAAACTGAAAAACAAAATGCTAAGCTTTCACTTGTAAAATCCTTAGACTTTTCAGGTACTTTTGATGCACTTTGCTACCCTTTTGTTTTGCATTTTCAGCAAATGCATCAATGCTACGTAACTTAAATAACACAATATAACCAAGAAAATAAAAAACGAAATTACATTAGGGTGTCCTCGGGGATCCCCCTAAAGTACACTATTATGAGATATTTTAATTAATGGTCTAAAGATAAACTTCTCTACAGATGTACCCATTCAAGCATTTGCAGATTATGTGATTCTGGTAGTTGAAGGCATATCCCGGAGGGATATTGAGATACATGCAGAAACTACGCTTAATTTATTACATGATTGGGCACAAGAAAAAAACTAATATTTAATTATGACAAATGTTTTTGTATGGTAATAGCAACTGGTACAAAATACCAAAAACGGCACCCAATCATTAAATTTGATAAATATAAATTAAAAGCGAGAGCAGAACTTAAATTTGTAGGTATCACCCTTGATTCACATCTTTCCTTTCTAACTCACGTCGCAAATCTTCAAACAAAAGTATTACAACATATTACAAACCTTGCACAATTTTTGAGCTACTAAATGTGGAATATACGATACTCAATTTTGGAAAATATTATTGCAATCGATTGAGAGATACATAGTAGATGGAGCCCCAGTGTGGTGGAAACCTGAAGGTAACTCTCATTTGTTGAGGCGTGTGATTTCCGTACAGTGAGTGCCACTATTAAAAATATGTAATGCATATCATGCAGCTCCTAACCTTAGCTTACCAGAACTATGTAACGTTCTACCAATAAATGTTACATTAAATGTAGATATTTTTATGTTTAAACTCTTTTAAAAAGAATCCTGCTCAATTTTACGGTTAGACAGTTTTACCAACTGAAATAGGTAACCCAGTAAATATAGGAAGTACCCATCTATGTACTAAAATCGCAATACCGCATAGTAAATATTATCCTGAAATATTTAGAACATCAAATGATGCCATAAGTCTATTTACTGATGGTTCAGTGCCTCGTTTTGGTCGGAGTGGCGTTTGTACTAATGAAACAAAATAGTAGCAAAATTAAAATAGAAAATAACTGTGCCCAAACATGCCACCATATTCGATGCAGAGGTTGTCGCACTCATGAGGGGTATTCAGTACTTGTTAGCAACAGATGGGCAACGAGAATATTATGTGTTTACTGATAGCCTGTCAGCCCCTCATACACTCTCTAATTCAATGAACTTAGATCCATTAATATTTAAAATGAAACACGACATCAACCATTTAAATCAAAAATACAAAGTGAACCTTTACTTTGTAAAGCGGTACACTGGAATACTGGGAAATGAATTGGCGGATCAGCTTGCTTCGGACGCCCGTCGACAGGGGGCATACATGCCAATAGGAAAATTTAAGAAATACGTTGAGAAAGAGCTCATAAAAAAGCCAGAGATTTTTCGAACGTAAGATAATCCATGGATGGACAAAATAAAAAAAAAATTATATCAATGAATACCACGAATTTTAATAATACCATCCTTCTTCCCTTCCATTTACTTACTTACTCAACTTTTAAGTGGACATGGAAGATTTTCATTATTTTTTTCAGAGATTTAAAATAAAAAACATAAGAAACCCTTTCGCCTACATCGTCTTGTTCCAAAATCCTTGAGCAGGGGGCGCCCCGTGGTGTAAAACGCGCGCGACATGTGACAAAATCGTGACGTTGTTGGTCCTGACGTCAGCCAAGGAAAGAGCTGCCTCGATCCCGGGCAGCTCTCTCTCTCCTCGGCCTCCCCTTCCCCTTTCCCCGTCTTCCCCTCCCTCCCCACATTCCTCAGTCACCGCGACAAGGGCAATCCTCCGGCGCGGGAAAAGGGGGACAGAGTACCAAGGACACCATGAAGGAGATTATTTTTTGCTTGTTTTTGTAATTTTAATGTGCCTATAACTTTTCAAATAAAGCGAATTTCGAGAAAAAAAAAGTTCACAGAGTCACTACATTCAGTGCGCTGAGGTTTGGTGCAAATAGAAAAAAAAACAGTAAAAAAGTCGTGGCAGCGCCCCTTTAATGAGGGCACACAACACGAGTCGTAACTCTGGTCAAGTGTTTAAGAAATATTTTTGTAATTTTAATATTGGCATATCTCGGAGGTGAATAGAGGTGCTTCCCACTTCCTATTCTCTATATGGGTTCATGGGTGAAGTCAAACACCCGTTTATATTATTATATTTATTCATATCAACGTTTTAAAGAATTATTTACATATCGTATAGATTGTTTATGACAAATGTGTAATCTTGCTGTTTGTGCCATATATCGAAACATTTTTTGTTCATAAAAAAAAATGATGAAGGAATGCCAACTGGGTACAGTCTACACCTGACGTGGTCCCGCACATCTTTCACGCAATCGATTTCACGTGAATGCAGGCAATTTCGTCGATTATTCGCATGGTTCAGCTGTACAGGTCTATGACCTATTCCCATAAACAATAATATGTTTGTGCGATTTTGCCAAAAAAGTCCTCAACTATTCTAGTCTGAGTTCGGAGGAGTGTAGGAGTCGTGCAGCTACTGTGCTGGACCAGTTCGGCCACCCCATTGGGACTGGCACTGTGATCGACTTCCGTGACGGAAGCACAGTGTGTCATCTGCATCTGTTAGCTTTTGTCTCTTTACATCACGTCGTATACTTTATTTCATTCTTCACGTCTTGATAGGAGCAGTTCCACAATGAACGTTTCTTCATACGAGTGTTTTAAAAACGTTTTTAACACGAAATGCGATCCTCTCTGCATTTTTAAAGGATTCCGTTCGCTTAATATTGTTTCCATAGGCATTCGTGTCATTCGACCGCACACAACACGATAGCATTTATATTCATTTCTGAAATAGTAGACTAATTCCAAGTCTCTAGGGTTTCGGATTTCGACAATAGGTTTGCGACATTATGATGAATTTGCGCCGGGAGTCATTGGCGCACGCGGCAGTGGTCTTCGAAGACGAAGGCCGGACGATTCTGATTCTCAAAAAAGATGTACGCATTTTTTCTGAGCTTCAGTTAGTGGGAGGCCACAGATACCAGCGGACAAGGCATGCTGTATTACACTCTAAAAAACAGCAACTTTTGTTTTTGTAAAAGGGGGACCAAAGCTAGTTCCTCGTCTGCATCGGAATATGGCTGCTCTGAATCGAGGGAATCGAGCTCAATATATGGCTTCCATGTCATTCGGAGCCGACCAAAACCCGCTCTCTTCGCTCACTTTAAGTTTACCTTTGCTATTTCTCGCGTCCCAATTCCCTTGTCAGCACAGCATATCAAAGAGGACTGATAAAACAATCGCAGTTCTTAGAGCCGCTCTCAGAAGAGCTAAATAAACCAGCGTACTGGATTCTTGACTGATCCCACAATAACCACAAAATACTGAGAAACGTGAAGGAAGGTTACATCGCTCGCCACCAGATGGAAAGCTCAATCATACTAATTGCACTTGGCTATAAGTGGCTCTAGCTACCGTCCAATTAAAAACGACAAAAATATTTTCTTTGTTTGAGCAGCTATTGCGCTTCTGGCATCTACGTGATACTCACGCACATTTCACATTCCAACCCATGTGCTAACATCAGCGGAAAAGACCGTACACAGTGATCACATACGGAGAACAGACGAAGACCAACATGAACGCACACTACACCACTGACCGACTCCGTCGGCCGCTCTTACGCCTTTTATAGTCGTCATATTTAAGGAACAACTTTCCTCAGTTATCACCTCCGCAATAAATAATGTTACCAGTACATTGATATCTTTTCAGTAATACCGTTACTCAAAGGTTATTCTGAATGACCATAGGAATAAATCTTACACTAAAAAGTAAGCTTTCACTGTGTAAATCTTTGCTACTGCCGTTAAAACAACCCGCTCTACTGAGGTTCCAAGTATCCATGTGTTCGATTCCCCGCAAAACACGTAGTAAAATGGCGCGAGTGCCACCAGGTTTTCAACTATTTTCTTTTGCGCTGTTCGTGTGCGGCTGCCATCGTTTTGAACTAACCTCTGTAAACAGGGTATTGTGAGGGCACCCTAAGATATTCACTCGGCTTGAAGCGACGCTGGCGGTGCTTCACAGGAAGTAAAATCGCGTTTGACCACTATGAACCTGGTGAAGTTCGCGATTTATTAAGTTTGAAAAAAGCAAATTATACAGATAACTCGCGTAAATAATCATCCATTCTGTACTCGGGCATATATGGTCAGCAGAAGAAAAATAATAAATTGACTAAAGTATAATGTGACACCTGGGACTGTGGTTGCGGGAAAATAAGCAAACTTTCAAATTCAATAAAAAAACTGTACAGACAAAAAGACAGCGGGGACATTCTACTGGTCTTACCTTTTTTCGAATTAAAAGTTCCCTAATTTCCCCGCACCATAGTTTCCGGTGTTTCATTATGGTGAATTATCACCAACTCAACCACCCTACTGAAAAAAAAATTATATGAATTTATTTCTGATATGTTTATTGGACACCTTTTTCATACCAGAACTTCTTATTTCCAATCAGTTTCATATGTCGCATATCAGTTTCAGCTAGGCTATGTGGCGCTAGGTACCCCCTAATTCATGTGCTACAAAACTATTTTTATTTGCTCACGCCACCACTAGATACATTGCGCATACCACTAGCATCAGCTGAACATATACATTGAGCAATACACATACACGGCACAACAAACATGAATACAACAGCACACTTGATAACTACATCTTAGCTCTGCGTTTCCGCCTTTTATACTGGTCGTTTTGAAGGCACGGAATTCCTCGGTGACCACCTAAGCAATAAATAATATTCCCAACATGTTGATTTATTTTCAGTAATGTCATACCTCTGAATGTATTTTGAATGGCTCAGTTGATGAATCTCTTAGTTAAAAGTAAACGCTCATGCCGTAATTATTTGAAAGCCAATAAATCAAGCCGCTCCACTGCGGTTCCAAGCCCCGTGTTTGCTTTCTCGCGCGGCACGTCGTATACTGAAAAAAAATATGAATGTATTTCTGATATGTCTATTGGACACATTGCAAATTCTGATATGAAAGTCATATAAGTTAACATTTTGATCACATATGAACTTGTATGCTGCATATCAGTTGGCATATGTTGCATATCAGTTCTCATATGCCGCATATCAGTTTCTTGAGTATTTCATATCAGTTTCATATGTCACATATCGGTTTTTGGATAATTCATATCAGTTTCATATGTCGCATATCAGTTTTTGGATATTTGATATATGTTCTTATATAGATTCATATAACTTTTTCAGAAGGATAACACTCTTGTTATTTCGAAAATTGACTGGTTGTGGTGGCAATGTTCTTAGGCGAATCCACCGAGTGACATCGATGGACGCGAAGCACTTGTTGTTCCGATGTGATCAGTTTCTAGCGTGGAGCCCGTTCATTATTTTACGACCGGCTAGTCTTTTGCGCTCAGAAGCAATTAATTTTGCATAGACGAAAGCGCCCATTCAAAATCGAAGCGCACATTATAGAGCCCGATCAGAATATGTTTAGAAATGGTGGAATGCAATTTTACCGACTAGACACCAGCCTTTTTTATATAGTTTACTAAGTCACCAACGTTTTCTTCTCTTTCTCCTTTCTCGGCCACCAGCCGACTAAGAAAAATATCGGGCATTATAACACGATGCAAATTTAGGTGGAACCATATCGGTCTTTCCGGTTTATTCACATATTCCAAACTCTAAATAAAAACTGAATTCTTTCTTTTCACCCTCGCAACATGGTTTCCGGGAATCGCTGTCCTACCGAAACTCAACTTCTTACTTTCACTAATGATCTTTTCTCTGTCCTTGACCATTGATTTCAGGTTGACTGCATCTTTCTTGACTTTGCAAAGCCTTTGACAATGTATCTTATAAACAAATGTTTTTTTTAAGCTGAAAAAACTCAATTTTGATTATCACGATTTGTCCTGGATTAAATGTTTCCTAACTAATTGATCACAGTTTGTCGCTACAAATGAAGGATTTCCTTGCCTGAGTCCTGTTACCTCCAGTGTTCCCCAAGGGTCCGTTTGGTAATATTTTGTTTATTATTTATATTACTAACTTACCACTATCTGTATCATTCCATATTAGCTTATACGCGGATGACTATGTAGTA